>BMAC01001481.1:106098-136162 GCA_014905375.1 Phtheirospermum japonicum
ATGCCCTATAATCACTTTATCATGCCTCCTCTGCTGGTGCATCCTCACAGGCGAATACATATATAACACAAAAAGATGACCAACTATGGCCACCAACATGCTCACCTTATAAGTGGACAATAGATTAATCTTTCGTGATTAAGGGCAAGCAATAGTGGCAACAGACCTCTTGCTCCCTTGTTTCCACGCAACTAATGGTCTCGTCCGAACCCAACCCATTACTTTGCAACTTAACAAGTGCTCGATTTTGCAAATATAAAAAACCGTCTCTGCTTTGGCTTGGACTCGCTAGACTCGCAGGTCGTCATATATCAACTTATGTGGCTATCATCGTCGGAGGATGCTCTCCTCCTATAAGGGAAGGCCAATGAATGTGCCACACCCGACCACTCTCAGAAACCAATAGCAAAAATTGAAACCCCTCTCGATACAAACACCACTCTGTCGAGAAATATAAACGGAGAGCGCTCAAGAAACTCTTCAATACTTAAGGACAACTTCTACGATGAAGAACAGTCACTCAACTAAAGAAATTATTGCGTATATCGTGAAATGTGTGTAGTGCACGTAGTGGGTGAAATGTGTGTTTTGAAATATTTGAGTTTTTAGCTAAACACACTCAAGAACAAAAGAAGTCCAAGCAAAAGTGGAAAGAAATTGAACTGAACTTACAATTTTTGTCTATCCAATTCTTTGCATATAAAATACTCATCTCCCAATAATTTGTAAAATACATATGTTTATGTTTGGGATAAGTTGGATAAGTCATAAGATAAATATGAAAATCATCTCGGCTTTCACCTTCATGTGATGAATAGTTTGGCGGGCCTAATGACACTTTACCAAAAATTGCGTGATCCATCCATGAGGTAGACCCATCAAGACTTTCCTATCAAGTTCTTGTTAAAATTAGCAAGACAATTAGTTCTGTAAATGGATCTAGGGAATTTGTTAATGGATCTAGGGATTGACAAATCTTTAACACTCTTGAAAAATATTGGAGTTGTTAGGGTACAAATACAATACATTTACAAAGTCTAGCAAGCATTCATAATTTTCCTAAAGCAAGCATATAAACAAGAAATCTATATATATGCACAAGACTTAAAATGTTGATGTTAGTGGGCGCCTTGCTGGAACGGGAGAGGAGTTTGGAGCATTAGTACCAATGCATAATCAAACCAAAAAAAACAAGAATAACATATAACAGTTGGTCCTCATTTTGGAATAAGTTGCCCTCCCCGTAGAAATGAGCAAAACTTAAGAGAAGCACACTTATCCAGTGAAGAAGAAATTATCAACAAAGACACGCCCTAGGATTTATCTTGTGATTTATCTTTCAAAGTTGCATAAATAAGGAATAAAATACTAGCTCATTTCACTTTTGCTTAAAAAAGTGCAAAGGAACAATACTAAAATGCCACTTGACAGTCCTAATCGACAAAGTCAAATCACTTTTTTTTTTCAGCTCAAAACAATGTTATGAGACTCATTAGTTAGTATGTGGACAGTCATTTATGGGGTTTTAATATTTCTACTATTGTATAAAAGGTAGTAAGCCTTCTTCATCTTTAGCATAAAAGAATAAATAGAATTAAAGCTTATCTTATTAAAAACTTTTGTTCTCATATTAAACCATACGAGTTATATTACTTATTGCTATATATCATTACATTGATGTACGTGAAATCTTCGGATTAACTTGATATAAATTGTTATTGTTCCACTTGAAATGCAATTTACCTTCAAGAGATTTCTCCTTGTAATTCGTATTTTAGCTCAAACACAAGAACTTAGGTGTTCTCCTTTTCATTTTCATGTTAGTTTGACTTTCATTTTGTTTTTCCTAGTGACTCGGACACTTTTAAAATTTATTATGTTAATTATACATAGCCTAGTATCTTTCTCCATTTTTACGATTTTTGGGTAAACATCATTAGGTTGGACTTCTTGTTGTTCGAGGGAACTAATACATACATGGCTTATATATAAATGCAGATAGTCAATACCCCTCCCATATCTCACTCAACAGCTGCTCCTACTCACAGTCAATACCCCTTCCCTTTTCATATTTTGGTTTTAGTTTGCGAATATTTTTGGGTATTTTAAATAAAAATAGGGATCAATACTAATGATTAAAAAAAGAATTAATTTTTTTTAAAAGGGAGCAACAACACCCTCGAAAAAACCAAGGGCAATAACTCCCTCGTTTTTTCTGGGGGTGTGCTCCCCTTGGTTTTCCTATGAGCATATTGTCGTCAATTTTTTTAGGGCAATCTGATTCAAGGTTCGTGTGATTTACCGAAAAAGAAACCCTTCGGTATTCTCCTCAGGATGTTTATCGTGGGTACATTTTTCCATCGATAAACTTTAGCAAGGGTAGAATGCCCTCGGTATTTGCCATTAATGATTAATTCTCCATTAATGATTAATTCTCCCCTCGGTATTTTAAAGCTTTTTGTAATGATTACAACTCATTTGTATCTAAGAGTTAATTAGGTAGCGATTGACTAAAATAATACAATTGGAAAACAATTGATTGGTGATGATCCATTACTTTTTATCACAAATAGGAAATACAATCTCTTTCTTGTCCAAAACTTTTCTCCCATGCCAATCTCTTTTTTCCAGTATCATAAACTTTTCACACACTCCGTGGGCCAATTTGAAAAGATTTTTATCAAATGATTTTACATTCAATCATTTACCAAAATATATATAAATTATATATTTAATCATTATCTCATCCATAAATTTTAATCTCCTATTTTTTTTAATATTCTTTAATCAAACAAAGGAAAGAGAATGAAAATAATATACTTCCTCCGTCCCAAAATGATGGTCCTGCGGTTGATTTCACACAAATTAAGAAATGAATAGTTTATATAGTTAAGTCATTAATTTAGTTAGTATTTTCCAATTATACCATTATTGAATCAATTAATAATTATAAAAATCAGTGTTAGAATTAGTATATTTATTATTGGAATAATAAGAATTTGCATTGTAATCATTAATTCTCAACTTACAAGGTAGAAAACTAGTATTTCAAAAATATTAATTAAGGGTATGTGTGAAAATAAAAAATTAATGATATGTTAAATATGGTAACTGGACTATCTTTGTGGGACGGACAAAAATGGAATACTGGACTATCTTTGTGGGACGGAGAGAGTATCAAATTGTCGCCTTACTCTTCACACTTGTGGTTGATTGTGTGCAGTGTTAGTTGAAGGACTTGTGCATCATTACACATAACCATAGAGCGGTATATAGTTATATTTATTTTACAATTTTCCATGACGAAACTTCATATATACTAGATGGTGACCCGCGCTTCGCCGCGGGTTAAATTATTTCAGTACTTTTTTTGGATTAATATTTTTAATAAATATAAGATTTATTACCCCCACACATCACAAAGTTGATGTTTAAGATAAATACATAAAAAAGCTAAAAGAAAAAGAAAATAGGCTATCAAAATAAACAACATTATATTTAAATTGATGAGAGACATTAATGTGAAGGAGCATTTGTAATTTTAAAAAGAATTTCGATTTTTCAGTTTTGAAAAAAAAAAAAAAAAAGGCAAGAGACTTGTGTCACTACCTTTATATAATTATTATGCCTTAAAAACTTAGTGGGGACAATATCAAAATAAAATAAAATTATTTATAGAATCCATGTGGATTGTCCTGGGTCATAATCAGAATATTGAAATAAGGGATTGTAATCCAGCATATTCTAGCTAGTGACAGAATGTGGTGATTAATTAATTCTCCCCTTTAGTAAGTAATCTGTTAATTAAGAGTTTTTCAGAAATTGTTAATTAATCAATTCTCCCATTTATTGTAATCAGCTGACATAAAAGAAATTAAAAATTACCTTGAGTGCATGTGTGAAAATCAACATAAGGTGAGATTCTGAACCTCCCTTCTCCTTTGTCTGTATAGCCTGGATTCATGTTTATTTCTGAGAAGCAGTTTTTAATCCCCGAGATTGATTAATAATTGTGTCAATAAAGAACATATTTGCATCACTGACTATCCTCAAATCAAAAAAGAAAGAAAACGGAATATTAACACAAATTGTCACTTAATCAGGAAACCCATTAGATGAAATTAAGATCCAAATTTATACCTCAAAGCATAAGCTGGTTTGATCGCACGGACAATCCTAGGATGAATATGAGCTCTTCTTAAGACCTCCTTAATTTCTTCAATGCTTTTCCCTTGTCCATCTAACTCCCTCATCATCCTATCATGTAATTTTTTATTTATTTTTTATTTGATGATTAAAAATAATTATTCAATTTAGTCCTTGCATGAAAGAAAAAAAAAAGGTTTGAACAAATGACCATTAATGAATTACATGGCATGTATATATTTAAATTTATGAATAAAATTTTAAAAATAAAATAAACCCTAATCATGCAAATTAAAAATCACATCAAAGTAACTTACTTCTGAGAGAGGGCAATTCTTGGGAAGCAGTTTCGCTACGTCCGGAATTGGATACTAAACAACTATCTGTGATCAATCAAAGAACGGACAACATGATGGACCGGTTGTGGATTTGGCCTAAATTCACCATCACTTTACAACACTGCTTGATCAATGAGTATCAAAAGCTCATCTACCAGATCGTCTGCACCCCGGTTTTATATTTTAAAAACAAAATTTGAATTTAGATTGTTTAGTTTGTATAACTCAAATAAAAGTAAATATAAATATCTAACTCATAAAATTCTACCTCCATAAACTTAATGTGAGGGCGTAGCATGCCCGACCTTTGGTCTGTGGTATCAAGACCAAACGTGATTTATGGCGTGATGTGAATCGAGCAGATATATGATGAGATCAGATATTTTCACCACCGCCTTGGTTGGGTTTGTAATAGCAGAGAAGTGTCGAGGAGCAATTCCACGTGGGTTGGGCAGTAAATAATAAATTGCTGTAAAAAAATCAACCAAAAAAAAGTGAAAATAAAATAGAAAATAATAAGCAAATTGGAATGTGACACATGTTGACCCCTAAACCTTGCAGACTAATTATATATATAAAGGTAATAGATTTAATTATGTGCTAATTCCGGCGATCGTCCAGTCAATAGTACACAGAACAAAAAAAAATAAAAAAAAAAGAACTATAGTCACTGAAATGCTTTAAAGGTCTATAACAAATAATCACTTTTTGTAAACTCATAAATTGAGACATCGTTTAGTWTATGTAACAGTAATWTTRAGTACATRTGAATAAAAGTTTGAAAAGCAGCTGTTATTTTCTATCTACGACAAATAATGATCGTACTATCAAATACAAAACACTTGCATATATCCAAATAAAACTATGAAGTGATGCCCAACTTTAAAATATTAATATTGAAGATTCAAGTGAGAGAACAATAAATGATAGCGCATATAAGGATCTACCAAATTATCATGGAAATCGTCGTCATTAATCTCTTAGGAAGCAGTTTTCATTCAAATCCAAACAAACAAAAAAAATAATGAAAAGCTTATATCGATAAAACTTAAAGATCAAAAGAAATAGAAAAAAAAATCTGCACCAATGAGAATCGATAATAATAATAATAGTAATAATAATAATAATAATAATAATTGAACTAACGTGGTCCCCTCCCTTGAACTATCGGCCGCGGCGGCGGAAGGAAATTGTGAACTGGTTCCAAAAGCGATTTTAGGCAATCGAAGGGTAAAAAGGGGGAATTCTGAAATAGAACGGATTTTGGTTGATTGGGGTGATGATTTTCAAGTTAAGGCTACTTGGGAGGATGCGAAATTCATCGACAAGAAATTTTTTGGGGCAAGGGTTTCATTTTCGGGGGGTAATGTTGTGAAACCAGTGTTAGTTGAGCGAAAGGTTGAGGTGTCGCCACGTCCAGATGCAACTAGGGATTCGGATGGAGCCGGGTCTGGGCTTAAGTGTGGCCATGGTTCGGGTTTAAGGCAAAAAGGGAAACGGAATGGGCCAAGCACAGCGCTGGGTTAGGAGTTGGGCCCCTGAACCATTGGGCCAAGCAGATTAATTTAAAAACTTTATTTAAACTATGTTTGAGGTTGTTTTAGTCCTTTTTAATTATTTTGTCATTTAGGGAGATAATATGCACATGGAATGTAACAAATCGCATTCAGCATTCCTATATTTATGGGATACGGATGTGAAGAGCATTATGAATGAAATTACATAATTTTCCACTCCTTCCTCTGCTCTGAAATCTATTTTCTCCCTCATCCAAATATCTCCTTCTTTGTTCACCTTGCAAATTCCCAGAAATTACAGACTAACAATTCTAAAGAAACAAATTAAAATTACAAATAATCAAAACCATTACAGAATATAACTCGGGAAGCCGGAGGATGGGTAATGGATTTGGATATGAATATAGGTATGAGTTCTCAATTGTGAATGAGGACGAGATAAACTCCCAACACAAGTTGAAACGTATGTAGCGAGGGAAAATTGATTTTTTGGTCCATTATGTTGTCCACTTTCCAATTTAGAACCAAGATATTGTCCACTATCAAGGGGCTTTTTTGCTGACGTGGCGTGATTCAATAATTTCTTATCATTTTCTTTTATTTTGAAACATTAATTGAACAAAAAAACCTGAGAAAGAAATCAATTTTGGTCCATTATATTGTCTACATTCCAAAAAACGTACGTGGCATTGACCATCATCAAACCACATCTGCTAAGTTGGTCAATTCATCAAAAATGGTTCGAAAATATTTTTTATATTTCTTAAATAAAAAATATATATTTAATATATATTAGATATGTAAATTAATTTACAAATTTTAAATTTATTATCAATTCTTATTTCATATATAATAGAAAATTGTGTTGTATGTATTTGGGTATGTGCGGGTGAAGTGCGTGTTTGTGTAGAGTGTGAAATGTAGGTAGTGTGTGTTTTGTTGTGTCTGTGTGTGTGAGATTGTGCATATAAGATGTATAAAAATGGATTTTCAGTGAGTAGGTTTTCGGAAGGATTTCAAATCCTCCGCCACATGAACTAAAAATTGAAGAGGGACTTGGAATCCATTGATTTAAGTTTGTTAGCCAAACATGTTGGGGTATTTAACGTTGGATTTTGAATCCCACCCCCCAAAACCCTATTCAAATCACTCAATCCAAATGTAGCCTAAGGAATTATGTTTTTCTTTTGTTATCGCCGTATGTGTTTTTTGTTTTTCTTGTTCTTTTCTTTTTAAACAGTATGAGCTATGGAACTGATTTTGTATATTCTTTTGATTTCTTGAAAGGTTATGGTGTTGCTCTAGCTAGAGTTGCGGCAAACTGGGAAATTCCATTTGGCTTGGGGCAGATATCCTTGAAGTTATTATTTACTTTATATATAATCACTTTTTTTTTTCTTTTGTTCCTTTAATGTCTACTCCATGCGTTTCATAGCATATCCCTTGTTAGATTAACATGCATTTACTTAGCAATAGTTTTGCTAAAGCAATTTATTAAGAAACATTGGAACGAGGATGAGGAAGGCTTTGAGCATCCCATTGTTCTCAGCAACGAGAAGGTAAATTTCAAAATTATATATTTTTAATGTTAGATTTCATGAATTTCAGTCGGATGCATGAATTGACTCTTAAGTCTGTGTTGATCGAGTTTATCGCTTTCTTTAATGTTAGCCAATATTGGTAAGTTTCACTTCGAGCCAATGGCGTAGAGAAGGGGGGACCAACCTGAGCCCGGGTCCACCCCATGTTCCCTTGGAACGCATTATTTCAAAATTAAAGAGACACTCCCTTTTTTTTTTTATATTTTAGTGACCCTGGAAATGTGAACTTATTTGCTTAGCAGATTTCCTGCCCGACGCTATTGTAGGATATGCATAAGATTTTTCTATGGAAGATGAGATTTTTCTATTATAGCATGAATGTCTTGACTTTTTTTTTTTCTTATGCTTTAATTTTGATTCATTTATCCATTATGTTGTTCCATCTAATAAGACAGCATCTGAAAAATTATTTATCTGCAGTTCTCCAAATAGGTTTAAACTAATATTGAAAATAAAACTTTTCACCTGCTCAGGTTTTTGCTTTAGTTTTCACTAAGCTGTTTTATTAGTTTCTTTTTAAATAAGATATTTTCTTAAGCATTAAGTAGTTCAAAAAATCATTGTATATTTTTGTATATATTTCTTTCTTTTTTTCTTTTTCTGCGCACTCTTTAATTGAATTTCTGATTATGTGCTGTTATTGATTCTTGGCTTTTAGTTTATTATTATTACTTTATGCGTGGGATTTGTTTTGATTCTACCGATTACAAAATTTTTTACGAACAAGATCAATAGGTGATGTTTGGACTAGTAATTTCTTGATAATTTTGAATTTATAATTGGGGATTTCCGTTGATCGAGTTTTTTAATGTGAATGATCAACTTTTGAGGCCAAGTTTCTGTTAGTTTAGATTCTTATCCTATGTATATATACCTCTTTGATCAAATTCTTTAAATGAATGATACAGAGTCTGATGGTTGTTCTATTTTCTATTTTTGAATTTTTATTTTTTTGTTATTTCTGAGCTGCATATTTCTTTTGGCCTAATATTTGCCTGGTTTTTTGCTTTCATGTTTTTGGCTTCGTAAGAGTTATTACGAGATGGCACAGTTTGATGAGGACGATTACATCGAAGTGTCCGACTCTGAAGAATGGTATGATTTTGCAATGGATGACGAAGAAAAGAAGCATTTTAAAAGGGGTTTGTTACATCTTCATGGAATCGGTTCATCAAGCTTGGATAGTAATGATGCCTTTGGCGAGGTAAACATTTCTGGCACTTGTATTCTTTTATTCTTCTTCTTCCTTCGACTTTAGTAAGCTTCTTTTGAGCTTTGTCTACAACTTAACTGCGCTTCTTTTGAGCTTTGTCTACAACTTAACTGCAGAAGCTAAAAAACAAATACCAAAAGAATCTCAAATTTTGAAAAGGGTTTTGATAGATCAGAATGCCATCAATTTCTAACCCTTCTTTTGTTTGGTCTTAATCATTAAATATAATTACTATTAAAGTTAATTAACATAAATACCTCTCAGGTTTAGCCTTTTTTCTTTCCTAATATCCTAAAACAATTTTGTAATAGTTTGGGTTGATCAGATGAATACTTAGAAAGGGAAGATAATTTGTGTGATCTTGCCATAGCAGAAACTCATTTTTTAGGTAGATCAAACTTGCTTATGCTGTTACATTGTTTTTCTTGTCCTCATTCCTCATAGTTTCGGTATTTCAGTAATTGTGGGGCCGTTGTGGCACATATTCGTGTCGTCGTTGGAAGTGTACCAGCGCTCATCGATTGAAGGTGTTGAAGTTTCCCATGACGGTCGATACGATTCTGATGGTCTCTTCCTACGAATCGATATGATTTCGATTGTCCGGATCAAGTAGAACACGGTGATCATGAAAGGCGAGGGTCAGAAGGACTTTGAAGATGACGAGCTTGGGCCGAGGTACGACTTCAGTATCCAGCCACTGTCCGAGAAGTCATCGTTAGCTTAATTATATTCTTTTTTATATTTTTCTTGTAAAATTATAATGAAAAATATTTTCTTAAGTATATCGAATGCTTTTGTTATCATTTGATGTTGATTAATATTAATTTTCATGAAATATTAATTAAATTACAATTGTTTGGTATTTATAGGTTGGGACGAGGATTGGTAAAATAAAATGGACATTTAATTCTTTTTTTTTAAAATTATTATTTTCGAATTTAGATGGGTTATACTCGAACCGATGTTAATGTTCTCTGTGTTAACGACATCAGTTCCTCAAGAAACCAATGTTATTTCCTCAAGAAACGCTGCCAAAAACAGAAATCGGGCAACGCTCAATAATAGTTTTGGCGGCGCTTCTTAGCAAAGAAGCGCTGCCCGATTTCTTTTTGTGGCGGCACTTCTTAGCTAAGAAGCGCTGCCAATAATTATTTTGGCAGCGCTTCTTAGTTAAGAACCGCCACCCGATGTCAATTTAAGCGGCGGTTTGAACAGCCACCCGATTTTTTTTTTTTACTTTAAGCGTCGCTACTATAAGAGGCGGTTCATAACCACCTCCAAGACTGTTTTGAAACACCTCTAATCGTCTTTTTTGCACTAGTGATACCTTGAGCAG
Organism: Phtheirospermum japonicum; assembly: GCA_014905375.1. NCBI lineage: Eukaryota > Viridiplantae > Streptophyta > Magnoliopsida > Lamiales > Orobanchaceae > Phtheirospermum > Phtheirospermum japonicum. The sequence continues at coordinate 116,250 of BMAC01001481.1, forward strand.
ATCAATTTGCAAAGAGACGGTACACAAAGATGCTGCACAAAGAGGGCAAAAGAAGCTGGCGGGTTTTCGTGGTTATTTTGAAAATTCAATTTGAAATTCAATAGCAAAGATGAAAGATATTTGGGTAGAATAATGGAATAGGTTTTGAATTTCTGTTCATCAGTTATAAATGTGAAGATTCAATTCAAAATTATGAGTTTTTTCTTCACTAATTTAAATATGCCGTCATTGCAAAGAAGACTACAATTCACAGTATACATCGGTGGTTGAGAGAGAGACCGATGCATATAGTTTGAGGCCAAAATCATTAGCATGGGTTTGGAAAGAAAACGATGCTAATATTATTTGAAAAACCGAGATGTTAAAAACCGATGCTTAAGGTTTTGAAATTTTTAGGGGCCAATTTTTGTTCACTTTTTTCCCGAGATGCGCGTGGTTCTAAAAAAGAACTGATGCTCTAGTTTAGTTTAAGGCATCGTTTGTTTTACAACAACCGATGCCTATTTATTTTACATAAATTTTGGATATTTTTATTATTATGTGCATCGGTCGGTGTCAAAAAAAATCAACGCTCAGGGTTTTGAAATTTTTCTCAACCAATTTTTATTCACCTTTTTCCCGCGATGCGCACGTAATTAGATTTGCATAGGCATCAGTTCTAAGAAAAAACGATGCTCGGATTTGGTTATAGGCATCGGTTGTTATCATAAACTGATGGCTATATATTTTTAAAAAAATATTCGATTTTTTTATTATTATAGGCATCGGTTGATTTACAAAAACCGATGCTATAACTTTTTCTCAGATTATATATGCATCGATTGTTTGACCACAACCGATGTCTATTTATTTTAATGAAACTTTTCGGTTATTTTATTATTATACGCACCGGTTGCTTTATAACAATCGATGCTATTGATAAGTGGGCATCGGTTGTATAAAAATAAATCATGCCTATAACTTTTATTTATTACAAAAAGAAAACCGCGCGATTATAGGCATCGGTTGCTGGTTCAAAGCCGATGCATATAACTTTTTTTAATTATAAAAAGACCCTGCGCGACTATAGGTATTTGTTGTTGACAACAACCGATGCCTATAAATCTATTCCGATGATGTTTTTTGTAGTAGTGCACCTCCAAATTTACTGTAGTATTTTGCGATTGAGGTATTTACCTTGAGCTATAGTTAAAAAAATTGACTATAGTTATAGTTTTCTTTTTTTTCTAATTTCCATTCCTCATCAGAATATAAAAGTAGCGCAATGGGCTCAACACTGAACCAAAAACGTAAAAAGCAATCATGAGCTCAAAAAAATCAATTTAACTCACTCATAAGAATCTCTCTGTCATCAATGTCAAGTGAAATCTAAACCTTGACATTAGAAAAAGTACCAAAATCACTAAACAATCATCGAGTGAAATCTAAATTGTGACATTAGAAAAAGTACCATGATCACTAATATAAACATCTACTGGAGAGTGGCATAACGGACATGTTAGTTTGTTGCTCTCCAACAACCTGACAATACAATGAGAATGAAAAGCATGTTGGCACGGCAACAATGATATCTGCGCACCAATGTTTGTTCCCCGTGAACAGATTGGGCAGACCGGCATAAGCGCCAACCCCTCTTGGAGGTGTTCCACTCTCATCCTACCAAGATCACGCAGGAAAAACACAGTCCCACCACACATCGTCGACGGTTTGTGCTCCACCGTTTGGGCCGGGTACCATAGGTACAACGGGACCAACTTTTGCGCCGTGATCGCCCTGTCCATGCAGGCATCAAACGTCTCACCCTCCCGCTGCACCGTGCAGACGTCAAGATCCACGACTACCGGAACTGGACTCCCGAGCTGAGGATCGTTGTCTACCATTTGTTTGGCAAAAGCAAATGCCTCGTTTGCCAACGACAGGGACTCGTCGCGAGTCATCCAGTATTCGTCCAGCCTGTTACCTCCTCTCCAATAAAGATCGTGCCCATTGCTATTTTCGGGCACGCATGCATCGAATCTCTCCGTACCGATGATGATGGTTGAATTAGTAATAGCAGCATCATGACTTTCTTCTTCTTCGGGCCTCTTCTTCAGGATGAAGGTTGTTCTGAATTCATAGACAAAGGTTTTGGCTCCATCGTACAAGGTCGATTTAAAACTGGAATTTATCTGCGTCTCATCCACCAGGGAGAAACGATGACGATATTGGTAGCCCGCTTTACTACCCATCTCTCGATAGCTTTAATTAAAAGATGAAGGAGAAAATAGAATCTGTATTTGTGTATGTATATATAAGAGAAAACCTTCGAGGAGTCCAGTTCCAATTTAGAGTCCTTATCCCACCTAGTCTAGAACTAACTCAAATTCCAGATAATATTTTTTTAATAGTAATAATAATAATTTGAGGCGGTGTTTCGTTACTTTATTTATGGTAGGGTTTTATCATCTCATCTCTCTATATATATCTATATACACACGCACACACAGAGTTGTTCTTCCCTTTGCGTTTTTGCTGGTTTCTCCTCTGTTTCCTGGTTTAATTAATATTATTATCTAGGCACTTTTTCGTGAATATAACTCGGCAAGCCGGAGGATGGGTAGTGGATTTGGGTATGAATATAGGTATGAGTTCTCAATTGTGAATGAGGACGAGATAAATTCCCAACACAAGTTGAAACGTAGCGATGGAGTCAAAACTTTCCTCTTCGAGATTAGAACTAACTTCGTCTTAAAGAAGAAGGGTACTAAGCCTGAAGAAGGTGTTGTAATTATTGACTCGGAGAGATACGACGCACATGTGTACGAATACACCAACGGGTACATCCTGTACCTGATGGCAGGCTACAGGCTGTATGAATACTGGATGACCAAACAAGAAATCCGTAAACTATTCGACGATGCGTTCGATTTCGCCAAACGAATGGCAGCCGACGATCCTCAACCCAATAATATAATCCCGGTCGTTGTGGATCTCGATGTCCGCACTGTGCAGCAAGAGGGCGAGTCGTTTGACGAGTGCATGGAAAGGGCGATCACGGCGCAAAAGCTGGTCCCTTTGTGGCTGTGGCCGTCGGAACAAACGGTGGAGCGCAAACAGTTTAATAAGGATCCCACGTTCGTGTTCTTATTAAGAGTACTACACAGGATTAGAGTGGAAGATGTTGATGAGGGGTTGGCTCTTATGGAGTTATGCCCAATATGTTCAAAGAGCCCAAAAGTCGGATCCCAGATATCTAAGCTCTGGTTTTGTGAGCATCCGTTTCATTCTCATTGTATTGTTCGAGTGTTGGAGGACAACAACCTGTGCCCGACATGCCATTCTCCAGTTTATGGTAAACATACATGAACAAAGATGGCGTATAATTAATCAATGTTTGTTTACTATTTTAAATATTAATATAATAAGATCGGTGCCCATCACGCATATATTTTATAAGTCTGTTATTGTGACCTTTTTTTTCTTTTTTTTTCTTTTTAATGATAGTATGAATCGGACGAGTATAAATTGTTGTTGTGAAATAAAAGGATCATACCATGCTGATCAACCAAGCAAGTTTGAGGGCATGGTATCGCCATTTTTATCGAGGGGGTGCTGTGGACCACTCCCTTTGCTTTTTATTATTTTGGGGTTTACTTTCCTTTCAAATTTTTTTGGTTTCCACTTTTAACTCTATATATAATTTAACAAATGGGTCGAAAATAATTTTTGTTTCCACTTTTAACTCTATATATAATTTAACAAATGGGTCAAAAATAATTTTTGTTTCCACGGGTCGAAAATATTTTTTATTTGACCAAACAAACAGTTTTGAGCATCTTAATGATTTAAGTCCATTCTCTTTTTAAAAATACAAAATTAAAATTGAATTAGTACAAAATCAATCTCTTATAGCCCAAAGAAGATCTAGGCTTAAGGCCCAAACCTTACTGGCTTGTTTGTACTAAGGTTCATTTGAATTTTGAGCTGTGATATTTATAATATGAGGTATTCAGAATACTGTGAATGGTGATAATTGTTAATAATTAGATTTATTCTAATTAAAGTTTGTAAATTAGATTTATTCTAATTAATTGGTACATCGATAATTCGTGTTAACGAATTGTATAGGCTCGTTCTACGTGTCGTGTAGATAATTATAGCCTTTTGAGTTTCTCAATTCCATTTATTGGTGAGTGAGAAATGGTGTTTGGAAGTTGGATAGGTGTTTTTAAGCCTTATCGTTTATCCCACATTGATAGTTCTCAATTCCATTTATTGGTGAGTGAGAAATGGTGTTTGGAAGTTGGATAGGTGCTTTTAAGACTTATCGTTTATCCCACATTGATAATTATCCAATGTGGAAGGGAGTTTAAAAGTGTTTAACTATTAATGATTGGACATCAAGTGGGCCCAGTGGGTTGTGTGGACTTTGTGTAAACGAAGCTCACGCGGGCTTTTGGACTTGGGTTCGCCAGTCCGCCTTCGGCGGAGTCGAGCGGATCCGAGCCCGGTCCCGGGACCTCGGACCTCGGCTCTGGGACTTGGGTCTTGGGCAATTGGTCCGATTGTGATGGTCCGTGGTGGTTCGGGGTTCCGGTTCAACCATGGCTAACCTTTTAGCCGCATGTGGTTTTGACCCCTGATTGGTTTTTGTAACTCCTGACCATTCAGGTCAAACGCCATGCTATTTATTATTGCATGGACGTTACTTTGACCAAACACCTGACTGCGTTTGAATAGACACGCTGAACCTGTCCAGGTTCATGCTGTCAGGTGTCAGACGTTTTGAATGTCTTTATGACATTAACTTTAGCTGTAACCTACCTCTCTGGAGCCCCTATAAAAGGGTGAGAAACTCCTGCATTTTACCACACACGAAAATCACCTGAAACATACAAGCATTCAGCATATTTTACGTTTCTGCATTTTCTTATCTACGTAGCTCGGTCCAGTTTCTTTGAGTTCGCCGGAGCTCTGGTTTCTAACAGTGCTGTTAAACCAGAGACGAAAAGTCGTTTTACCTTTGGGGACGAATTGCCTAAACCGAAGAGCACTACGGGGCAATATCGTCTTGCGGGAAGAGATTTTCTCGACTCGACTTGCTTGATACTTTTGTTTAATTTTTCCAGTTTACAATTTACAATTATTCTCCGTTTGTACTCGAATCAGTTGTAACTTATTCCAACAATCGCAAGACGATATTATTTCTGTATTTTAATTTTTTGTAAGTTGTAATATCCCTGACTGGAAAAGTATGTCAACCTCCAGCACTCCCACGAGCGACGCTACTCCGGCCATCACCTCCACTATTTCGGCGACGACCACTGCCCCTGCAGTCACGAACACCTCGACAATTGGCATGTCTACGCCAATCTTGAACACTACTCAGGCTGAGATCATTCTCAACCCGGATACTCTCGACTTCTTTCTCGAGACGCTGACTAAACGCATGGCCCAGTCGAATTCATCTATAGTTTCGGCTGTTGGAACAATTCCTTTTGGGGTAGGCACTTCGGTCCAAACGATGCCAGCTCCGGCTGTGACCCATCCCATTGGGATGACGGGAACTTCGGTTCCGAGTTTGTTTGCAACTGCTCCCCAAACAGATTCAACTGTTTTGAATACCTATTCAACGGGTTCGGTGGGGACTTTTGTACCAACGATGAACGCGCCGTGGTCAATGGTTTATCGACACTGCTGCAACCGCCCATGTGTGTGCTGATCGGAGCTTGTTCTCCAAATACCTTCCTTGTGAGGGAAGGAAGTTGAACATGGGAAATCAAGCTTCTTCGGAAGTTGCTGGTACTGGTACGGTTATGCTGAAAATGACCTCTGGCAAGGAGATCACTCTGAATGAGGTGCTGCACGTTCCGGACATCCGGAAGAACTTAGTCTCTGGTTCAATACTAGTTAGTCGTGGTTTTATACTTGTATTTGAGGCTAATAAGTTTGTACTGTCGAAGTTTGGAACACCTCTGGGTAAGGGTTACCTTACGGATGGTTTGTTCAAACTAAGTGTAATGGCTATACGCCCAAAACAAGTCATTAATAAAATTGCTTYTGATTCCTCTTACTTGACTGAGTGCTCTAGTATATGGCATTGTAGATTAGGCCACGTTAATCTAAATGCAATAAAACGTTTATCAAATCTCAATTTACTTGAGGTAAATGAATTTATTATTAAAAGTAAGTGTGAAATTTGTGTAGAAGCAAAAATGACTAAGTTGCCGTTCAAATTGGTAGAAAGAAGCACGACACCTTTAGAATGAATTCACACAGATGTATGTGATTTAAAGTTTGTGCAAACTAGAGGTGGTAAAAAGTACTTTATTACTTTTATTGACGATTGCACAAGATACTGTTACCTTTATCTTTTGAGAGGTAAAGATGAGGCTATTGAAGCTTTYAAGAACTTCAAAAATGAAGCCGAAAATCAACTTAACTGCAAAATCAAATCTATCCGAAGTGATAGAGGAGGGGAATACGTAGTTCCATTTGAGGAATTGTGCAACGAAAGTGGCATAATTTATCAAACTACAGCTCCGTACTCACCTCAATCGAACGGAGTTGCAGAACGCAAGAATCGTACTTTGAAAGAGATGATGAATGCGTTGTTGATTAGTTCTGGGTTACCTCAGAACATGTGGGGGGAAGCTATTTTAACAGCTAACTATATCCTCAATAAGATTCCACTTAAAGGAAGGGACGAAACTCCCTATGAGTTGTGGAAAGGAAGGAAACCTTCTTACAAATACCTCAAAGTGTGGGGGTGTTTAGCGAAGGTAGAAGTGCCTCTACCAAAACAAGTGACAATCGGACCCAAAACGGTTGATTGTATCTTTATTGGTTATGCACTGAATACCAGCGCCTATCGATTTGTAATCCATAGGTCGGATGTTCCGGACATGAATGTCGGAACTACCATTGAGTCAAGGAATGCGATATTCTTTGAAGATATCTATCCTTGTAAGGATAAAGCTATTTCCAGTTCAAACACTGGTAATGCGGAAGGTACTACAAGTCAAGAACTTGTGGGGGTTGAACCTAAGTCTCGTAAGCGACCTGGTTCAGAACTTGATGCTCAAACTCCTAGGAGGAGTACTCGAGCAAAAGTTGTTAAAGACTTCGGTCCTGATTATGTGGTCTTCATGTTGGATGAAGAACCTAATTTATTGAAAGAAGCTTTCTCACGAACTGATAGTTCATTTTGGAAGGAAGCTGTTCAGAGCGAAATCGATTCGATCATGCAGAACCATACGTGGATCCTAACTTATTTACCTGAAGGCTGTAAACCATAAGTTGCGTTGGGCTTGCGTCGACTGACGCATCTTGGATCGACGCTTCAGAAGGTTGCGTCGGCCTTGCGACGATCGACGAGACAGAGAAATACAACGGAAAGCTCGTTCTCCACTCTTGAACATCGAACTTCGTCTGTTTACGCACTAAACTCTTCCGGTTAGTTAGCTGTAAGGTGAAAAACAACAAAATATCACCTAATTGCATCAACTAAGAACAAAATACGGTAAAATAAGTTGGAACTATAAAAATATGGAATTAAGCTTTAAATCATTCAACTTATACCAAAAACAAATAGAAAAATAAACTAAAATACTAATTAAATAAGGACAAATATATTCTAATCATACAACTATGCATAAGAACTCAAATAATGCAAATTATCAAAAATCAAAAGTGTGGATAGAAAGAGCAATTAAAATTGACGTCAAAGTTTAAAACTTTATGGAAAATAAAAAGCAACGAGGTGTAGATCTATGATTCAAAATGAAAACTATGCATGAAAATAAAATTGCAAATAAAGCATGTGAAAATCTTGAAATCAAGACGATGGAAGACTCGATCTATGATTTAGATGTGTCACTCATCTAGATCCAATAACCAATTCTTAAGATTTAACTTGAATTCAAGGTGCTAAGACAAAAATCATAAAATGAAGAACAAGAATGGAAATGAAGAACAAAGCATGGAATTAAAGCACAAAACAATAAATTGAAAGGAAACTTACTTGAATTAAAAAATAAAACAAGCTTGAATGTAATTGCAATCAAAAGTAACAATCCAAGGGAGTACTTGTATTCTTCTTAAGCTTACAAACCCCAAGGAGGTGCTTAAAATTAAATCTAAATCTATGAAAAGAAATTACAACTAAGCTTGAAATTAAATCTAAAACTTAAAAGAGAAAATTATCCAAGAGATTGAAAGTAATTTGATCCCAAACCCTAGCTTGGGTTGGGAGGGGAGTTATCTTCATTGGTGTAATATGTGGTATTTATATAGTTGTTTGTAGGGGCAAAAACGTCAAAAACACCAAAGTTCCCACAGCCCTCAGTGTCGCAGTCGATCGACTACTGGGGTGTCGATCGACTGCTCTGCTTCCAAGAGGTTGGAGTGACCACTGATATAGCTGAGTTGAGTTCTTCAGAATGATCCTGCCTGGACAGGGCATCAGTCACCTTGTTCTCCACCCCCTTTTATATTGTATCTCATAGTTAAACCCTAGGAACTTGGTGATCCATTTCCGTTGCATTGGTTTCATGATCCTCTGATCCACTAAGTGCTTAAGTGCTTCTTGGTTAGTCTTAATGATGAACTTATACCCCTGTAGGTAATGCCTCCACTTTTTGATGTCCATCAGTACAACCTTAAACTCCTTCTCATAGATGGATAACCCCAGATTCTTCATACACAAAGCTTTGCTCATGTAAGCTATAGGCCTCCCTACCTGTATTAGAATAGCCCCTAGACCAGTGCCACTAGCATCTGTCTCCAAGATAAATGGTTTTGAAAATCTGGGAGGGTAAATACAGGTGTTGTAACCATAGCTTCCTTAAGAAAGTTGAAATCAACCTCAGCCTATCTAAACCACATGAAACCCCCTTTCTTGAGTAAATTGGTCAAGGGTTTACTCATCAACCCATAGCCTTGTAAAATCTCCTACAGTAACTTGTAAGACCCAAAAATCCTCTGAGCTGCTTAATGTTAACTGGTTTAGGCCAATTCATCATGCTGGTGATCTTACTAGGGTCAGTAGCAACCCCTTCCTTAGAAATTACGTGGCCTAAATATTCAATCTGCTCTTGTCCAAACAGGCATTTTCTCTTTTTTTGCAAAAAGTGAGTGTTTCCTGAGTAAGCACAAAACTGCTCTCACATCCCTATAGTGATCATCGTTGTTCTTACTGTAGATGAGAATATCATAAAAAAGACTAGTACTGACTTCCTCAACATAGGTTGAAAAACTTAGTTCATCTGGGGCATTAAAAAGCCCAAAAGGCATAACCAAAAACTCATATTGCACATTATGAGTGTTGAAAGTAGTAAGACATCTGTCTTCAGGCCTCATTAGAATTTGAAAGTATCCCGACCTTAGATCAATTTTTGAGAAATGTCCAGCTCCTCGTAGCTCATCTAACAAATCATCAATAACAGGAATTGGGTAGTCATGCTTGATAGTTAAACTGTTGAGATACATATAATCCACACACATTCTCCATGTAGCATCTTTCTTCTTGACTAATAGCACTGGGAGGCAAAAGGGCTATTGCTATTCTGAATAACTCCAGCCTCTAGTAATTCCTTCACAATCTTTTCAATTTCATTCTTCTCGTTGTGAGATATTCTATAGGGATACTGGTGCTTAGGGTTACTGCCTTCCTTCATCACAATTTGGTGTTCAACTCCCCTGATAGGTGGTAATCCCTGGGCTCCTAAAAAACATCCTGAAATTCCAGCAATAAGTCCTCTAGCTTGTCCTCTAGCTTTCCATAAATACCCTCATAGTGGTCACTCCCCATTCACCTGATATTGAGTTCAAAGTCATTTGGATATCTTCCATAGATTCAGAGCTATGTTGTTTCTTAACACCTTCATGCATATAATGAAATTCCTCCTCCTCAGTCATGACCATATAAGAGATCCTATTCCTACATCTGTGCCTATTTGAGAATGGCTCATCACAGTTGTAGCAAAGCCCCTTCTCTCTTCTGGATGCCATTTCGGAAGCAGTGAGAAGTTTGAATTGTGGTTTAGTGACATTCTGGGATGGTCTTGGTATAGTGCTGGGGTCACTCCTCTTGGGGATGAAAGGGGTAGTAGGTTTGGATTGTGTTCTGGACTTCTTGGTTAATGCCTCCTGGGTATGTAGTTGTCTCTGTCCAAGTTCAATGGCCTGTTGTAAGGTCCTGGGCTCAAACATCTGCATAAATGCTTGTAAGTCCTCACTCAACCCACTGATGAAACTTGCAATGAAATATTCTTCTGAGTAGGTATTGAATAATATCATACAAGCTTTTAACTCTTCAAATTTTTCCACATATTCTGCATATGATTGTGTGTGTCTCAATTTGTTAAACTCAGTAATGACTTTTGACTCTTTTATCTCTTCAAATCTAGCTGAAACAACTTCTAGGAATTGGAGCCAGGTTAGGTCAAATTGTTTCATAGAAAACTGTTGGTACCACTGTGCAGCCTTACCTTCAACATGCGTAGAAGTTAGGGTTACCTTCTGGTTGTCAGGAATATTAGGTATAAGCTTTAAATACCCATGGCACTTCAGAATCTATGATCTAGGGTAGGATCCATCAAATCTGGGGAAATATAGCTTGGGTAATGGACTAATGATGCTAGTGGAAGAGTGATCTTGAATCATTCTGTTAGCTATTGCTGCTTAGGATTTGATTTAGAAGGGGACCAACCTAAGTTTGGTTCCCCTAGGATTGAAACCTCTTCATTCTGTTTGGAACATTTGTCTAGGTTGAGTAGTTGTAGTTGGATGGATGCTAGGGTTTGAGAAAGTGATCAAATTTGTTTGTCATGTCAGTATTGATACTAGTGATTTGTTCCTGTATTTTCATCTCGGTTTCTTCTCTTCACTACTACAAAAAGAGGTTTTCATGGCGGCTCATTAACGGCGGTTCTCGAAAACTGTCGTTAAATATGTTTTAACGGCGATTTTCCCAAAAACCGATGTTAAATCTATCTATTAACTGCGGTTTTCTGAAAACCGCCATAGAATCCTACATTCTACGCCGGTTTTAGGAGAACCTCCATAAAAACTCCAACATTCTTCGACAGTTTTGAGAGAACCGCCGTAAAAACTCCAACATTCTACAACAATTATTTAAGAACCGCCGTAAAAATAAGAGACTAGCTGATTTTCACGGCGGGTCTCGATACTGAGCCTCCATCCTTTTCTCTGGGTCTCGATTTTGAGACCCAGCGTTCCTCTGAGTCCGATCCATTACTCCAATCAGCTAAACGGCCTTCACCCGCAGCCAGTTTCCGGACTATGGAGCGAGACGACGTCAAAGACTTTGAATCACCTGTTAGGGTTTCCTATCCACCTCGATCCTTCAAAAGGTTCCATCGTGGACCCACGTCCCGGCTTGGTCCCGAGCCCCGGAAGGTGGAGCCTGTTCCGAATGAGGAGATTGAAGATTTTCCTTCCGATGAAGATTGGCCCAGATGTACTAAAATATTCCAATTTTCATGTAGTCATTTCTGGGTACATAGGAATTATGTGTGACTTGAAGTGTGTTTTCAACCCAAATTAGATTAATATTTTAATTGGAACAAGTAGGAACGGGTGGACACCAAATAATGAAAGCCCAAAAAAATCTAAAGCCAGGTAAGAAAAAGAAAAGTTGAACAAATAAAAATCATGTAAAGAAAAAATAAAAAATAAATAAAAGCTAACCAATTAGTGCATGCCACATGTCGCCGTGGGAAGCTATGCCAACCATCTTTATTATGAAAGGTATAGATTTCTCAAATCGTTAAGTAATTATCCATTATCATAAGTTTCATTTTTTATCTTTCCAATATATTCAATTAAACAATCATTCATCACCATCTTCATACAATTAAAAAACTATTTTCAACTCTAGCAGTTTCAGTAAGTAATAATTATAGTAGATAAATAACATATTTCTTTATTTCAACAAACTTCTTAGCAAGACAAACAACTTCTTCCATATTGCAAGTTGATACAAGCCACATCTTAAATTAAGTTATGTTATGTTGTTGTTGTTATTATTATTATTATTATTATTATTATTATTATTATTATTATTATTATTATTATTGTTGTTTTGATGTTGATGGATTCAAAATATATATATATGTATAATGGGGTCAAGTTAAACCAGTTTTAATAAATTGCTCTGTGTCTTTTAATTGAGAATTTTAGTGGAGTAAAGATCTGAATTGAATCCATGAGTTTTCGTATATTCACACCAAAATGTTTTCATACACCACTTGAACCAGTCAATTAACCCAACATGTGAATTACGTGTACATTTTGTATGTGCATGTGCATTAATACTCTAAAAAACATTGTTTTTGGAGCGATGTAATGAACTTGATTAATTCTGTGTGTATTTTGGCATTTATTGGGTTGTATTAATTATGTAATTTGTACAGATAATGGAGAAGAGGATAGATAGATGAAAGAGATAGGTTTCAGATGAATTTGGAGGAAGAAAATTATGAATTCTGATTGATAATCGTTCCCCACATCCGCATCCCGTATATATTGGAATAGCCAATATGGTTTGTTACATCCCATGTGTCAAATGAAAAATATCTTACTAAATGATAATTTAATTAAAATAGACTAAATCACCCTTGTTCTTGGGCTCTACTCGGCAATAAGTAATTAATTGGGCCCAAATCCAGAACAGCCCAATACCTCTTTGTGGACCGCTCCATTACCCTTTTGTGCTGAACCCGGACTGCTATCCACATTAGTTACCAACCCGGATGTATTTGTGTCATGAACCTCATCCAAACGTGTCAGCTGCCCATTCATTCCTTTGCCAAACCCTAGTTCCACAACAAGCGACTTATGCAGCAAATTTTCATATTGTGTCGATAATAAAAAGCGATAAATCATATGCCTCTAATACATTAGGTATGGGGATAAAAACCGAGCTTTAATTCGGGGTTGCCGAACCCATTGATTGTTGAAGTTAACTTGGATGGCATTAAGATTGGCGACTTAATTTCATTGGAACTTGACCTACAATCATTCAAAAAGAAATACACTATTACATGTACTAAAAAATATCAACACTTGAACATGGAAAATGGGGGAAGGAAAAACAAAACAAAATAACTAAAATTCAAAATTATCCAAAGCCACGACGATCATGTTTGAAAAGCTATGCATGTATGTCACGAGTTATATAATTATTAAATTATTTGAGGTGGGAAACTCTTCCATGCTCGAAGGGTCACCAATCGTCGGATTTGGGGAGATAAATAAGTAGGTTCAACAATCATTTCTTCCAAAGCTCAGCATTCTCCATGATACACGAAGCCAAGTCCATTTCTACTGGGCTCCCAAAAACCCTAAAAGCGTCGACTTTTTAAGATATGGAGACAGTTTTGTATCAAACCCGTATACGGTTTTCTATCTTCATATTTTCTATACAAGCGATTCCACACGAACTGCACAACAATCAAAAGATTTTCAATCAATCAATCAATCAATATATATATATATATATATAGGGTTGGGTTCAAATGGAACCATGTCATTATATGTGAACCTAGGAACTCATCTTGACCATTGGATTGAATAATCTAGATGGTTGAGAACATGACACGTCAGCAGTATATTTATGGTAAATATTGCATTAAATTAATAAAAAGGGTATTTTCAACATATAACAACATTCATAAAAGAGCGCTGAATTGCTCTTTAGAAATCACTACGGATAAAAAAAAAAAAAAAAGCACTGTGGCTTTATACAAAAAGTATCACAAAATTCATCTACAATTACGGAAAAATTCAAAAATTTCAAAAAAAACTCAAATCTTCAACAAACAATTTTAAATAAAATTTATGTATAATTAAGTAGGAATGTTTTTTTCACATATAAATAGTGCTTTTATAATGTAAGTAGCAATGCTTTTTTTATATGTTGGCAGTGCTACAAATTTGACAATTTCAGGGGTGCTTTTTTTCATATTATGGTAGCGCTTTTTTACTACACTAAAACTGCTTTTTCTAAAATTGCATATAATTACACTGTGCAATACTTGGAGTGCTTTTTATAATATTGTTAGAGTGCTTTTGAACTACACTAATACTGCTTTTTGGCCCAACATTCAACCCTACCCATTCATTCAGCCCTACATTCATTAAACCCTACCCATTCAGAATTCAGCCACCTACCACAACCTGCAACATAGAATTCAGCCGCCGCCGCTCGGGGCAAGACGGCGCTCGGCCACACCTGGGTTACCGGCCGCCTACCGGACGTCGCGGTGCCTTCACCACCGCCTACCAAATCCACCAAAACCAAACCTCAATTTAAATCCCCAAACTGACGCCGGATCCGCCGCGGGGGCCCAACCCAAAGACGAGGCCGGCGATCTGGACATGATCGTCCACCACCGCAAGAAGCCACCCCAGCAAACCGACGCCGGAGCCGTCGCGGGGGCCCAGACCAAAGACCCAACCAACCAAATCTCAGCCACACCGCCATCACGAGGAACCTGCCGAACCATCGCCACCCCAATCACTGACTGCCGTTCACAGTCCGGCAACAAGGAGCATAAACAACGCAACAAGGAGGAGAAACTTATCCGCTCGCCGCTCCTGCGCCACCGGAAACCCCATCGACGACTGCTGGCGGTGCGACCGGAACTGGTCAACCCACCGCCACCGCCTGGCTGACTGCGCAATCGGCTTCGGCAAAAATGCAGTCGGCGGCAAATATGGCCGCATCTACACCGTGACCAACCCGAGCCACGACGACCCGGTCAACCCCAAACCCGGCACCCTCCGACACGCCGCCATCCAACCCGACCCGCTCTGGATAATCTTCAAATCCGACATGGTGATCCGGCTCAAGCAAGAGCTCATCATCAACTCGCACAAAACAATCGACGGCCGCGGCGCCAGCGTCCACATCGCCGGCGGCGCGTGCATCGCGATCCACCACGCGAGTAACATAATCGTCCACGGGATCCACATACACGACTGCGTGAAATCGGGGAACGCGGTAATCAGGGACTCGCCGAGCCACGCCGGGTGGTGGGAGGTTTCAGACGGCGACGGCGTGGCCATCTTCGACGGCGGCGGGTTATTTTTGGGGGTGCTTGCCGTTTGGAAAGAGAGAGATGAGAAATGGTGAATAAAAGGAAGAAGGGTTTTGGTATTTAATGTGATTTTTTCTATTTGTAAAATTACCTAAAAGCCCTTTTCTTTCCATATATATAATTTAATGAATTTAAAAAATAGAAAAAATTTGGTCCACATATTTTATTAGATCTACGGCCTGGATTGGTCCCTAGGTTCGCATATATTGACGTGGGTTCTATTTGAACCTAATCCTATATATATATATATATATATATATATATATATAATACATATATTTTTCTTTCACCTATATATGATTAAACTTCTATCATCAGGACAGAGATGGATATTAGCAAATTAAAGGTGTACATACATACCTTTATCTCAAGTTCTTCCAAATAAGTAAATGCTTCAAGCACACAATAGAGTGGATAGAGTCTCCTATCACCATCCATAGGAACTTCCAACTCCAGATATTTTATATTTATTAGTTCGTGCATTTGTAAATAGGTTTGCAATTAATATCAAACATTATTTGAGAATATGCATATATTAAATAAAGATGTGGAGTGCAGTATTTACGTAAAAGCTAGCAGCCTTGTCTGCTTAATTACCTTTATGCCCGGGGGATAAGTTGCGAGCTTAAGTAGCCGTAGTTGATCACGGATGTATGGCGGTATTTGGGGCAAGATTTAGGCAAAAAACGTGTTCATCTAATGTTCACTCATATGGTGCTGAGTAAGCTCTGGGACATTGTAGAGCCGTAAGGCATATGAAGATTCTATCATAACACTTGAAACAAGCAAGGCTGATCATTTCGCCAATCTCAATCGACTGAAGATTTTATCATATTACTCTATTTATTTTTGGGAGTTAAGGAATAATTTAATGTCCAAGTCCGATTGAAATTCCAACTCCAACAACCAAATAGGAAAGGAATAGAAAATTAGAAGTTGGAACCTTTCTTCCATAATCAACTAACGTTAATGGACAAGTCTTTGCAAACAAACACCTCATGGAGAATAATCTCCATATTATTCAATTGAAAAATTGAACTAAATAAAGAATATACCTAACAAGGGATTTTTTAAAAAGGTTAATTGATTTATTATTACAAATTTGAAATAATTTTTATTTATTTCTTAAGCGGTTAAATATTTATAATTGTGTGTTGAATCTTTCTTATTTTTGATATTATGGTGTGCATTTTAGGGATTTGTGTTCATAGGCTATTTTTGATTTTGTGTTGTAATAATCTATGGCTTTTAATCTGGTAATTTATTGCTTAAAGTTTGAAATCAATTTTATATTTTAGTATACATTTCTAATTATCTAGTTAGTTCTTTTTTGTTTCTTTTATGTTTCATTTTGTTTTTTGTTTACACCTCAATGCTACCAAGGTTGAGCTTTGCTCGAGCCTTCAATTGAAGTTATTTGAATGATAGCTCTATTTACATCCCCTTGGTTTCTCTCTCTCTCTCTTCTCTCTCTCTCTCTCTCTCCTCTCTTCATGTGTGTGGTGTGTGTGTCACTACAAAAAAAAAAAAATACTATTTTAACGAAGGGAAAATCCCTTAGTTAATCAATTTATATAGAAAAATACCAAGAGCAATTACCCTAGAAATAGTGTAGAGTGTGCGAGTAAGAGAGACTGTGAAGGTTTAATTGCAAGTAATATGAGAACTTAAACCCTAGAAATTGATGAGAATCAAAATGCATGTATTGTAAGAATACATATTACTATTCACTCAATTTGACACTTTGAGTCTTAATCTTTTTTCTTTTTAAATATGTGTGTTTTTTAAACGTCATCTTCTTGAGCATTTTTCTGGGAAATTACTTTTGACGGAAAAGTTTGCATAATTAGAGGACAAAATCACCCTTCTATATATCTCTTTTTCATGGTTTGCTGGAAAATTGTGCATGGAAGGACAATTTTTCCCTCTCCCACGACAAAGTTTATGAAATGGAAAAACATCTATATGCAGCTTGATATCATCAAGCCAAATAACCCCAACCAAACGCTTAAGCGGGCGCATTGTAACTTTGAAATTCTTATACCCACACCAAAACTACCGTATGTATGATCCCTTAATTGAAAACCATCGAGTTCATACGGGTAGAAGAGAATATCAGGGCGAAGAGTTGATCTTCTCGAGATCTTCCATATTTATGTGATGATTATTTATAGCTCAAGCCATTGAATTACAACGAGGGTTATTTCTAGTTTCTAAGCTGCTTAGTCTCATATATTTTCCTCACAACCGATTCATTAATTGCTCCATTTGCAACCTACAAATTGGTTCACAAAACTATTATTAGAGGGTCACAAGTAATATAACGATTAACCAATAAGCCTGTCAATCTTTTCTAAAGAAATAAAGAACATGGAAAGAAGGATGAGGTGCTTCATCAAGATTTATGAACTAAACATTTCATATAAAACGTTTTAAGATGTTATGAACTAAACATTTCATATAAAACGTTTTAAGATTTTCTTAATGATGCACTTGATCAAGTAAACTAACAAAACCATTAATACTTTTTTACAACACAAACCCTCTAACTATCACTAAACTTCATTATTCACCAAAAAGATAGAGGTAACTTCTCCTTGTCCAAAACCCTCAACAAAACACTATCACTTGTTATGTCTTTGCCGAAAATTTCTTTCCGCTGTGATGATACTTCTTTCCCCTAAGTGCATCATCATCATCAGAGCATGATCTACTCATTCTTGGCCTCTTTTCCAAACTCTAGCTCTCCTCGAGAGAGAATCTATTTGAAAGGTCAACATGTCGACTCTTCTCGAGAGAGAATCTATTTGTAAGGTCAACACGTTGATGACTCTCCTCAAGAGAGAAAGTGAATTTATTTAGAAGATCAAAAGCTCCTCGTGTTCGTGAGTCAAATCCTTTAAGGCAAACACTTCCTACAATAGTAATACACGATGAATTCCCTTCTCTACTAGCAACATTACTTGGAAACTATATGCATTCTATGTGCAAGTTTTTTTGTGCAAGTACCACGATTGAAGCACCTTTGGATTTCTTCCTTATTCTTTATTACTGTTTTTACATTGAAAACACATACATACCATATTAAGAAGATATGTATTCCTATTAATATTGCAACACATTTTAGCTCATAAGCCTACTCCACCTACCTCTAAATATTGAAGATACTCTTGAGCCAAAATATAAAGTCCTCTTGGGTAGACGTTGTATAGATGCTAGTGAAACCTTGATTGGACTCTCACTCGTCTCAACATACGCAAAAACCTATATTTATTATAGTAAACTTTTAACTAATCATGGAATACAATTATACTTTTCCAATACAAAATGAACAAACTATTATTTACCTCATTATTTTGAAAGTAAGTTCCATTTAGCGGAAATCGTCCCTCAATTATTTTAAAACAAGACACCTGATAGATATTACTCTTCTTAAACCATATCTCCGTAAGTAGTTTAGTTCTATGTCACTTGAGTAAAGTGAAGAATCATTCACCAAAAATGTCTCATACACAATATCATCTTCCGCATCTACTTCTCCTGAGAGTTGCAAAGTATAAATATGTTAGGTTTTTGATGCTTGACATCATAACCCACATTGCATCTACCACATGTGTGTATAAGTACAACACACATCTCCACCACCCATTTCTATATTATAAATAAATAAAAAAAAGAAAAAGCATCCATAACGTCCAAAGCAAAAGTGTATTGTGAAATGCTATTAAATTATAAACCTCAATAAGAGATGAATGAATGTCAAAGTTCTTTTTCAAGAAACTTATTACCTTCATCCCAAATAGCAAGCATGTACGGGCAAGGATCATCTCGTAATCTTTTTGGTAACTATATGGTTTACATAGTTAGTATGTGTCATTAAGAGCAACAAAATAATTTATGTCCAAGAGCTAAGTGAAGAAACACCTTCGTTAAGAGAGTGTGATTATTAGGAAGCTCTTAGCTGCATTGAAAAGAAAGAACTATTATTATCAAAATAGTTACACAATACATTCTTACAAAATTGGGTGATAGGGCCTTTTTCAAGTTATGTGGCAATGACACCAATGCTTAATAGGAAAGTTTGCATTAAATATATATATATATATATATATATATATATATATATATATATATATATATATATATATATATATATATATATATATATATATATATATATAAAATAAAGTAGTTTTTCTTCACTTAATAATGATTAGTTGTATAAATGTTTGTTATTAATATTATTCATGTCTTACAAATAGGTGTCTCTTTATGCTATCCTAAAGCATCATGTGAATGAGGTAGCCAAGAACTACCTAATCGAGGATGATGTAGATGACAAACTTGATTTAATTGTTACAACAGTAGATGACATTCAATAACCAGTTGTTGACATGGTGAATGAACCAGGAGTTGGCATGGTGCAAGAACCAGAACCACTAAGGTAGAGGTGAAAATGATAGTAACGATGAAGTTCTAACTCATCTTGAAATGGAAACAATAGGAGAGGGTGAGAGTTTCTTAAGTGATTGTGGAGTGCCTAAATAACTAGCAATTGTATCTCTACTCACAAACCTTGTAGAAGAAAGAAATGACGAGCTCCCAAGCCTACCATCTGAGTTTCTCAAGGAGGCCCACTAAGCTACGGGGACAAATTCACGCAATGGTATCGCGTAAAAGGAGATGGGTACGTGTTTTTTCAAATTATATAGAGTGCCTTCACTTGTGATAGATTTGTACTAAGACTAAATCATGCAATATGGTGTCTAAAATGCTAAGAGAAATATATGCAAAAGATACTTTAATTTA
>BMAC01001482.1:0-13909 GCA_014905375.1 Phtheirospermum japonicum
CCGCCAGCCCCGACGCCACCAGCCGCAACACCCCAGCCGCCTGCAGTCTGTCAGTCACCGCCGCCCAGCCGCCCGCAACCAGCCCCAGCCCCAGCCGCCGCCCAATAACGAAAGTTTTGTAAGGGGACCCACCAGGTCCCTCTTCTCTCTCTCCCTCTTTGTAATTTTTTTGAATTATTTTATGAATTAAGATTCTTTATTTTTAAGAGTTATATAAAAATAATTATATAATTGGGTGTATAATTTAGGTATTATTAATATAATTAGGGTATAATTTAGGGTTTATTTTATACATAGATATGGTTTAGTTTGTGTATTATTGTATAATTAGGGTATAATTTAGGTATTATTGTATAATTAGGGTTCAACTTAGGGGTTTTGTATAATTAAGTTTGAATTGAGTATTATTTTATAATTTAGTTTAGGAGTTTTGTATATTTAATATTTAATTTAGGTGTATTGTATAATTATGGTATAGTTTAGGGGTTATTTTATAATCAAGGTTTAGTTTAGGTATTATTGTATAATTATGGTATAGTTTAGGGGTTATTTTATAATCAAGGTTTAGTTTAGGTATTATCGTATAATTAGAGTTTAATTTAAGAGACTTTCTATAATTAGAGTTTAATTTGGGTATTATCGTATAATTATATTAATCTAGAAAGTTTTGTATAATTAAGGTTTAATTTAGGAATTATTATATAATTAGGGTATAATTTAGGGGGTTTGTATAATTAAGGTTTAATTTAGATGTTTTTGTATAATTAGAGTTTAATTTAGGGACTTTTATGTAATTAAGGTTTAATTTAGGTATTATTGTATAATTATCATTAATTTAGTTTTTTTTTAAAATCAGGGTTAGTTTAGGGTTGAATTGTAAATATTTCATATCTGAAATGGTGGGTTTTGAAATGCCGTGGTGATTGTCAAGTGAATATTTTTTTTAATTTATATTTTATGTTATATGATCTGTGATTAATATAAATAAATAAATAATATATATATATATATATATATATATATGTGTGTGTGTGTGTGTGTGTGTGTGTGTGTGTGTGTGAGTATGTATTTTATTCGTCGGTGATGATGTGGTTTCAACCTTCATCCACTTCGATTCCCGAAAAAAAAAACAAATATTAAAAAAAACAAAAAACAAAGCCAAAGATTAGAATAAGTGCTTTTTGCAGTGGCATCATTACACTATTTTGACTGAGTTTGAGATTAATTAATACTTTTGTAGATGCATTAATTATTTCACTGTTTGATTGATAGCTGCTTGGTGCAACTTATGCATGTAGTTGAATTTATAGATATGTCCTTAACTTTATTCAGTCGGCCCATTTAGCGTGTTGTACCTAAAAGTCATTATATATTGAAATAGAGCTGACGAGTGTTGAAACATCACATCACGGATTTTAAGAGCGTGATTTAGCATCAATAAGTATAAAATCTTTATACACACTGCAAACAATTACCTTAGTCCCGTTTAGAATTTAGTATCAAATAGAGGGTTTGATACTAAATTCTAAATTGTCCACTTATTTGAATAGTTTGAGAATATGATTGTAATTTGATTATCTCACAGTGTATGTATTTTGTGAACTCTTGAATTTTGGTTTCCATCTTTCCTTTGTTCTCGAGTGCATTACAATATATGTGTACTTAGAGAACTAACGGGAGGTGTTGCCGAAATTTTCAGGTTCTAAAAATGCATAGTAAGATAATTTTATTACTGAACATCACATTCTTGAATGGGATATGGCCCTTACCAAAAATTTAATAGTTTTATATAGGCACCCTCACAATGCTCGATTATCTATATTTGACCATCTATATTATTAATCACAATTAGGATATTATAGGATGAGTTCTGATCGTATTTGGATGTACAAAGGGAGGGTATACGATTATCTGTCGAATGCATTCGTGGAAGGGGTTAAGAGTTTCATACATCACCCATGGAGGAATGAAGGACGGGGAAAAATTGAAGTGTCCTTGTAGCCATACTAAATATAGAAATTCCAGTTACCACGATGTAAACGAGATCAAATTTCATCTCGTTAAAAATGGGTTCGTACCATATTACTACATCTGCACATTTCATGGTGAAAAAAATCTTGATTGCACGCATCGTGTCGGTCCTGAGGTTCAAACTGGAGGATCATCTTACGTCACTCCTAAAGAATCCTCAAATGCTTACATCAATATGATTCACGGTGAAGCCGGTCCGAGATTTATATTGAGCCCTAATGTTGAAGAATTACCTAATCATGTGACCCAAAAGTTCTACGATATGTTGAGAGCAAGAAATCAACCTTTATATCCCAGATGGGAGAAACATTCTCATTTGTCTCTAGTTGCCCGTCTCATGAACCTGAAGGCAGAAAATCGCATGTCCTAGAAGTGCCATGATCAAGTACTGGACTTAATCAAAGAAGCTTTGCCGAAAGATGATCATATACCAGATGACTTATACAAGAGCAAGAAGTTATTGATGGGCATGAGCCTATCGGTCGAGAAGATCAATTGTTGCATCAACAATTCTATGATCTATTGGAGAGACGATCTTGATTTGACCAATTACCTTTTTTCGCAACCATCCTTGGTTCAAACCCGCTAAGCAGGGAAAATCAAAATGACAGAAAAGCAGCATTGCATATAAGAAGATTTATTATTTTTCATTAACTCCTCGTCTGCAAAGGTTATACGCATCTGCAGCAACAACAAAGGACGTGAGGTGGCATGCTAAACACATTGTTGAAGATGGTGTGATGTTTCACCTGTCAGATTCAGAGGCCTGTAAACATTTCAATCAAACTCATTCGGAGTTAACCGCGGAAAGTGGGAATGTAAGATTGAGCCTGTGCACAGATGGTTTTCAACCTTTTGGTTATTTAGGGGGACAATATTCCTCGTGGCCGATGATAGTCACACCATACAACTTGCCTCCATAGATGTGTATGAAAGAGCAATACATGTTTTTGAGTGTTCTTGTTCCAGGACCAAAAAACCCGAAGGATAAGTTGGATGTGTTTCTGCAACCTCTAATCTCTGAGTTGAATCAGTTGTGGACGGTCAGTGCACCCTTATATGATATCTCTAAAAAATAGAAATTTCAATTGCGGACAGCCTTCATGTGGACAATTAGTGATTTCCCTGCCTACTCCATGTTGTCTGGTAGGAGCACGGTTGGCAGAACGGCATGTCCATATTGCATGGAACATTCGGATGCATTTACTCTCAAGTGCAGCGAGAAACAATATTAGTTTGATAATCATCGTAAGTTTCTTGTTTATGGTCATCATTTTCGAAAAGATAGAAGGAATTTTTGAAAAAATAGAAAGGTGGAGACTCCACCGCCGAGCGTATGGTCAGGAACGAAGATTTTGGCAGAGATAGAAAGTTTGGGCTTTTGAAAGTTACTGATCTAGATGCATAAGTCATCAATGGACGCATAGCAAATCAAGTGATTGGAGGAAAAGAAGCATATTTTGGGATTTACCATACTGTAGCAGAAATTTGATTCGGCATAATCTAGATGTTATGCACATCAACGAGAATGTGTTTGATAATGTTTTCAAAACGGTTATGAATGTCAAGGGGAAGACAAAAGACACTCCCAAATTCAGGGATGAACTGAACAAATATTCTTTTCATCTTGGCCTACAACAAGACGCAGCAGGAAAGTATTCTAAAGCTTGTTACACGTTGGATAAGATATCAAAAGTTGCCTTGTGTGAGTGGGTGAAAGCTCTTTAATTCCCAAATGGATTTGCATCAAATCTAGAGCATTGCGTTGATATGAAGGGGTTGAGATTGTTTGGAAAGAAGAGTCACGACTGTCATGTGTTCATGCAAAGGTTGATCCCAATTGCCTTTCGAGAATTGCTTCCCCATCCCGTGTGGAAGGCCCTCAGAGAGCTGAGTTTATTTTTCAAGAGTCTCGGTTGCAGAGTGGTTGGGATGATATGAGTCATTTAAAGCGTGATATTCCTCTAATTTTGTGTCAACTTGAAAAGATCTTTCCGCCTAGTTTTTTTGACTCCTTGGAGCAT
Organism: Phtheirospermum japonicum; assembly: GCA_014905375.1. NCBI lineage: Eukaryota > Viridiplantae > Streptophyta > Magnoliopsida > Lamiales > Orobanchaceae > Phtheirospermum > Phtheirospermum japonicum. The sequence continues at coordinate 4,056 of BMAC01001482.1, forward strand.
TTGCCAGTTCACTTAACATACGAGGTGAGAATTACAGGTCCAGTGCAATATATGTGGATGTATCCATTCGAGAGATTTCTTCGCACACTAAAGGACAACGTGAAGAACAAGGCAAGCATTGAGGGCTCGATAGTAAATCATATCTCATCAAAGAGGCGTCAACTTTTATTTCGTAATATTTTTAAGATCACGTCTTAACGAAAAGGACAAATTTGCCTCGTAATGATGATGTACAAAATGGTGAAGACGATGACGACGAAGTTCCCTTAGTGTTTAAATAATATGGTGAAACTCTCGCAGCATCAGGGAAAAAGATTCTTGATCAAAGAAGAATTCGATGCAGCGATAAATTATGTTTTACTGAACTGTGAAGAAGTACAGGAATTTATCAGGTTCGAAATGTCATCATTTATAATTTTTTAATGAAATATTAATCGTATAATAAATTAAGATAATTTCTAGTTTTATTCATACGCAGTGTCGTCACGGAGGTTGTAAAACAGTCTCAACCAAACATTAGACGATGGACTGAACAAAAAATTGGAAAGTGAATTTATCGATTGGTTTGAGAGATATATGAGTTGTTCTAAAATAACTATATTCAATTGTGACACATATATGCCATTTAAATCAATATCTTAATAAATAATATGTTTATTACTTTCCTTCGTTATAAGCACAAGATCCCTTGAACAATGTCACCGACAAGTACATTAAGATTCTAGTAGTAGGTCCATCATGATGTGTGACTACATATCATGGTTGAAAGGTTAATGGATACAGATTTCATATAGTTTCATATGGATTAAATAGATCAACTTTGAGCACTGACGTCTGTATAAAAGGAATAAACTACGGGGATAATGAGTATGATTACTATGGTCGTCTCGTAGAAGTTGTTAGACTCAACTAAACTGGCTTGCTTTACAAGAGCACACTCATGTTCAATTGTGATTGGTTTGATCCAACTCCTGCAGGAACAAAGGTTCATCCCCTTAGTATAATCTTGTCGATGTCAATTATAAGTGTAGATTCAATCGCTATGAGTCATTTGTACTTGCTGCCCAAGCTGTTCAAGTTTACTACTGCCCGTATCCAAGTTTAAACGAGATAAGCTGGATTGGTTGGCAACGTGCAAAATTAAAGCGCGATAGACAGTAGATTATTGAGTCTATGATGCCTAATCAATCCTTTCAAGAAGAGCACTTAGAAATGCACAATTCAATACAATTGGAGGATCGAGATTTCCAATTACACGTAGACTTTATTATCAATGAGTCGGATGAACTTGTCGATGAGGAAACAGAAGATGAGTTTCTAACCGATGATGATGATACAGACGAAGATGATTTTGACGATAACCAAGATAGTGAAAGTGTTGGTTCAGGTTAATTATAAAACTAATACATACATATAGAGTATAAATTATATTAGATTGGTTGTATTGGTAGTTGGTGGAGAAAAGTCTGAGTATATATGATGATGGATATAGTTACGGGGCTCTAGAAAGAATCTCATCATTAATTACTTTTTACGACAGTGCATCGAAAAAGTAATTAATGATGAGATTCTTTCTAGAGCCCCGTAACTATATCCATAATCATATATAATCAGAATTTTCTCCTCCAACTACCAATTCAATCAATCTAATCTAAATCAATTATAGTAATTATTAGATGGATTGACATTCAATTATGCTTAAATTTTAATATTTTTTAGATGAGAGGTAGAGGTCGTGGGCGTTCTTCTCTAGGCCCATCTTCAGGTCGTGATTCTCTTGGTTCATCATCATCATCTCATCGTCACTGAGACGATGAAGACGATGATATGATTAACTTATCGGCAAGGACTTCGCTCATCATTCCAGCCATCCCGTCCGATGCTAGTACATCAAGAGGCCTCGTGCCACCACGACCTGGTATGGTCGAGATCTATGTCGTCCCCTCGAGGTAAGTAACTTTAATTTAATTTTTGTAAGTAATACATTCTTTATTTCAATATGTTGCCCTAATAAACTCTATATTTTACCAGGATACGCAGTGACTCGATGGAGTTACCGACTATCATTCGGCTGATCCACGAGGTTCGTGTACACCCCGATGGGTGGAAGTACGAGCATATTCCTAATACTCATCATCAGTTGTGGTGGCCTGAGTTTTTGGTAATTAAACTAATATTGTTTTCAAAAGTTATTATATATATGATTTACACGTATTTGTCATGATTTTTGTACATATTTGGTTAGTGTTTTAGTTAGATTTGTTGTTAGTTTTGGTATAAGTTGGATAGATTGAGCATATTTTTGTATTTATGTATCTCCGGCTTATTTTACCATGCTTTATGTTTATTTCAAGGATTTTGAAGTGTTTCGGTCTTAATATGGATGAGTGTGGGCCCGCGAGTGGAGTTTCAAAGAAATTGGGCCCCGATTTGATGTATTACCTCTGACACTGAGTACGCTGTCCACACTGAGTACGCTTCCCCGATTGGATGAGTCCTGGCCGAAGACTCCATCCGGTCGGATTCTTCAGACAATCCGGCCGGATGCAAGCATTACAAACTCGAGATTTGAAAAGATTTCCAGTTACGAAAGGGTTTTTTGAAGGCTACAAAAGACTAGGAAAAGAGGTTGAGATATCATCCATTATCCACCGTCCGGTTCTTGACAGACCGGGTCAAGAACCACTTCTCGAATCTCTTGGGGATGACAACCCAAGAGTGTTCTTGAATCGTTTTTCATTCTATTTTCCCTATTTCCAATTAAAACTTTAGCTTTTTAGTATCTAGTAGATTGTGGATGGTTAGTCGCTACTTGGATTTGTGGACGAAGGTTTCGTACCCATTAGTTTAAAGCTCTTGTTGGAATGATGTCATTTCCCCTCGATAATTAGTAAGTTTCTAATTTCCATTTTCAATTATTCTAGTTCGGCTCTGATTATATGTTGTTGAGGTGATTGATATGTTATTGGTGGTGATTAGGTTAATTGCAATTATCGTAATCTTCGATGTTTGATACTTAGAACATATTTGATAATAGTAATTGTTACTTTCTCAATTGTTAATGTTGCTTTCTTCAATCTTTTCGTACTTGTTCGGATGTTCATTTTGACTTATGGTGAAATTTTGGATTGTTGATGTTTTCTAATTAGGATTTACTGGTCTAGTGCCTGCAATCGTTTAGAACCATTGATTGGAATCGTCGGGTGTTTGATCTACACGTTGGGATTGACAACCCCAACTCGTAGACTAAGTGCTCGATGAAATGCTAATTGATTGTGGAGACGATTCTAAGGCCCTAGACCCCCGTTTTATTAATCTTTTAAAAGTTATTGATTTAATTTTGTTTTAAAATCTTGTTGTTAAAACTTTTATAAACTTTAGTTAAGTTCTTGCATAGAGATTGAAGCTTTCTTTGCAAGATTAGTTTTTAAATTGCTCGTAGTAAAAATCCTCATTTTAGGAATTAAAATTATCAAACCAAAAACCCCTTTTGTCCGCGTGTTTAGATGAACCTTTTTGTTATTTTCTCATTCATATAAACGTGCGCAAAAACTACTGCCGCTCAGCCTTCCTCGAGAGATTCGACTCAAGTTAACTTGCCAGTCTACGATGACCCCGTTCTCTTGCGGGGGAACTCAAACCTTTTCAAAGTAGACGCGCATTGTTTAACTAGATTTTAATTCTGAACAGATAATTTGTTCGACTCAAAATTTGGCGTCGTTGCCGGGGAAGGCTAAAGGTTGTGATTTTTGTGTTTGACCTTTATTTGTGTTTCTATTGGTTTCATTTGTTTATAGTGTTTGTTAGTGATTTTTCTTTTCGTTTGTTTATGTTATTTTCCATCGGTACGTTTAATCTTGTGTGTTGAGTGTTGTGTATGCAAGGTACCTCGACGACCAAGATTCAACAAGCTATTTAAAAATAAAAAAGAGGAAGGAGAATGTCGAGCTATCGAGGGTATCAATCGTATGTCGAACAATGGTATTGCAATACGTACGCTTTTCCTATCCCTGGACCGGCCATTCCTTTGAGCCCAGCGATGCGAGAGTACGAGCCGGATGAATTTTACTACGAGCAACTCCCGGTATTCCATGGACTTCCGAGCGAGGATTCATTGAAATTCATTCGAGAGTACGAGGCCATCACCCGAATGTTCCCTCTCTTAGGCCTTACGAGGGATGAAGTGAAGGTGTGACTCTTCCTCTGCACGTTGAAGGGTCGGGCAAGAAAATTATTGATATATTCAGAGCCCGATTCCTTGGAGACGTGAGAGGAAGTGTACGATTTGTTCATGGGGATGTTCTACTAGTCTGAATAGGCCCCATCTCAAAATCCTTGCAATTCGAGCCTCAATGATCCACACGCTTCACCCAGCCACATCCAACCGGATGACACTGACTTAATACCATCGCCCCTAGTTGCAGATTTTCACGTTTCCCTCCAAACGACATGGATATGCAGGCGGGCCCGAGCCCCAATGTGTATCATTTTCTATCCAAACTCTTGTTTTTTATTTTTCTTTTGATTTTGTTTGATTTTTTCGATTATGTGTTGTGTGCATGAGTGTCTGTTATACTATTCGACTAACTATTCACATGATAATTGATTCTTTCGTTTGTTCGAGGACGAACAAATAAAGAGTGGGGTGGTTTGGAGAGTCGTATATTATGCATGTGTATCGTTCCGGTCGAATAGTTCTGTTTGAGTCTTTGTTTTATGTCGACGTACGTTGAACTCATTTCTATACTTATTTGTGTTTGTACTGGCTTACCTGTCGAAATCATATTTTGCGTGATATGATGTTAGAGTCTTTTGGGCTATTTAGTTAAAAAATATTCAAAACCTACATATATACATATATATATATGTATATATATATATGGGTGGGTTCAAATGAGAACCATGTCATTATATGCGAACCTGCGAACTAGTGCTTTTATTATATACCAGCAATGCTTTTATTATACAATCACAGTGCTTTATTAATATTTTAGTTATATACACCAGCAATGTTTTTATTATACAATCCTAATGCTTTTAATCAAATAAGGAAATACACAAAAAATCTGATCCATCCATTTAATTAGACCTAAGGCCCATAATTGACCCTAGGTTCACATATAAGGACATGGTTCTCATTTGAACTCACCCCTATATATATATATATATATATATATATATATATATAGATAGATAGATAGATAGATAGATAGATATAGGGGTGATTTCAAATGGGAACCATGTCATTATATGTGAACCTACGAACTAGTGTTTTTATCATATACTAGCAGTGCTTTTATTATATTTAAAACAACACTTACTCGTTAGCAATTTTGCGAAGCTCTTAAAACTCGATCTTCTTGTTTTTAAAAGTTTGAATAAAACCCTAGTAAGGAGATTTGTGTGTTTATAAACATTTCAAACTGTGATTCGATAAGTGTTTTGAGAAGTCTCTAAAGTCGCATGTGTATATTTGGTTTTAGAAATGATGATAGGTACATATAAAACCCGATTCTGACTATATTCAGAAATAAAAACCACTATAAATTCCTAATGAGACCCTTTGAGCCTTTATTCTGTCTTTTTGTTAGCCATGAGCATCATTGTAGCTCTTATTTTGGTTAAGTTTGTGAGAGATTTTATTTTTGGTTTATTGAGATTTGACGTTTGCAGGGTGGGATTAGTGTTCCTAAAAAAAATAAAAAATTGAAATTAAGGGACGAAGTTTTAATAGTAGATTGTAGATGGTTAATTGTTGCCCGTCTTTTTGTGGGCGAAGGTTTCGTACCCATTAGTTTAAAACTCTTGTTTGAATGATGTCAATTCCCTTCGATAATTAGTAAGTTTCTAATTTTCGTTTTCAATTATTCTAGTTCGTGCTCTGATTATATGTTGTTATGGTGTTTGATATGTTATTGGTGGTGATTAGTTTAATTGTAAATCTCGTAATCTTCGGTGTTTGATACTTAGAACTTATTTGATAATAGTAATTGTTACTTTCTCAATTGTTAATGTTGCTATCTTCAGTCTTTTCGTATTTGTTCGGATGTTCATATTGCGTTATGGTAAATTATTGGATTGTTGATGATTTCCAGTTAGAATTTACGGGTCTAGTGCCTGAATCGTTTAGAACTATTGATTGGGATCGTCGGGTGTTTGGTCTACAATTTGGGATTGACAACCCCAATTCATAGACTAAGTGTTTGATGAAATGCTAATTGATCATGGGGACGATTCTAAGGCCCTAGACCCCCCGTTTTATTAATCATTTAAAAGTTATTAATTTAATTTTGTTTTAAAATTTGTTGTTAAAACTTTTATAAACTTTAACTAAGTTCTTGCATAGAGATTGACGCTTTCTTTGTAAGATTAGTTTTTAAATTGCTCATAGTAAAAATCCTCGTTTTAGAAATTAAAATTCTCAAACTAAAAACCCCTTCTGTCCGCGTGTTTAGATTAGCCATTTTGTTATTTTCTCATTCGTATAAACGAACACAAAAACTACTTCCAATTAGCCTTACTCGAGAGATTCGACTTGAGTGAACTTGTCAGTCTACGGTGATCCCCGTTCTCTTGCGGGCGAACTTAAGCCTTTTCAAAGTACACGCGCATCGTTTAACTAGATTTTAATTTTGAAAAGATAATTTATTCGACTCAATATAATAATTTTTATTAATCAATTTATTTTGTTTTGATTTATAGAGGCGCTATTATTGGGACATGAGTGTATATTCTGAGGAGGTCTTACGGCGTAGCTTCTATAGTTCTATGGCCGCCTCGTGGTGCAGTCGTCTCCACGAGTGGAAGGCGATGTGGAGAACGGATGGGAGGGTGCCCGCGTGCGTCGGCGAGGAAATCTGGAGGAGATGGGTGGTGAAGTTCGAAAAGTCAGAGAACAAAAAGCAGTCTGAGCAGGAACAGGATGAGCGAGCCCAATGGACCTGGTATTGGGATAGCCAAGCACAGAGGAGGGTCTCGAACTGCGATTGGTCATGCACATTAGCTCGTAAGTAAAATTAAATATGTTTGTAAATTTAGCTCGTAAGTAATTAATTAGTTCATAATCAGTGATAAATTAAAAAATAATTTAAATATTGTATACAGCGTGAGGATTTGGGTAGGGAACCCAATGCATTCGAGCTTTACTTGACTATGCACCCGAGACCTGGCGACTCTTTCACTGATCCTCCATCGTAGCAGACATTTGTAAGTATTTTTTTGGATTTAATTAATATAAATATATATATATATATATATATATATATATATATATCTTTCGTTTCTAATCCTCATAATGGTAAATTATACATCGAAAAAAAAGAAGCTCATCAATCTGAATTGAACCCTGCCAATGTAAACATAAAAGATATGTTTACCAATAGACCATCTTGAGTAAATGCAACATTATAGAGGTCAAGTACTATATAATATCAATACTAAAATTAATCTCTATATAATAGTATGGGGTTTTAAAAAACTTGGTTGATGTGAAAATCAAAATTATATTAATAAGCAGTATTATACCAGAAGTAAAAAAGCCAAATGAGATATATTTGTTGTTGAGTTGTATGTTGATGTCAAATAAAATAAGTAAAAACAATAAGAAAGGGATAGAAAAAGAAAAAAAATACAAATGAAAAAGAAAAAAAGACAAAATGAACCCTGCAATTGTAAACATAAAAGGTATGTTTACCAATAGACCCATCTTGAGTAAATGCAACATTATAGAGGTCAAGTACTATATAATCTCAATACTAAAATTAATCTTATATAATAGTATGGGGTTTTAAAAAAAACTTGGGAGGTCGTGCCCCCCCCAAAGGTGGTCATAAATCCGCCCCTGCAAGATGTTGGCGGGTCTATTTATTCCGTCAGCAAATCATTTGCTGACGCCAAAAATACTGACGGACGTGACCCATTAGCATATGATACTGGCGGATTTGCTGATGGATCACGCCCGTCAACAAACGAAAGTTTTTTGTAGTGATAAAAAACATGTAGAATATGTTCGAACAATTAACACTAAACATTTCTTTTCTAGATACCTTATCATTTAACTAACTGGAATATTAGAAAAGATAAAATTAAAAGAAAAAAAAAAAACTACTATCAGCATTAGATGGAAAGCATTAATTTTTTTTAAGGCTACGTTTTGTTCTAGACTTCCAAATACTTGAATTGGAATTTCGAGTTATAATCCTCATTTGTTCTACGAATTAAATTTTCAATTCACAATCAATAATCTATACATGTAATCACACATTCATCTCTTTGATCACATTATCCATTATACTTTAAAAAATGAATAATTACTTAAATACAATCCACCCCTATATATTAATTCAAAATCCTCCTAACCTATGTGTCTGCTTCGCATGCTTCGTTAGGGAAATAAAAAATTCTGGTGCTTCGTCTGCTTATGTGTCATCCGAGCCTAATATTTACCTAATTTAATACTTTTCTTTTTATTGTATTTTACCTAATTTGATTCTTTTATTATATTTTTTCTTATTCAATACTTTCTTTTAATTCTCCTAATATAAAAACATAAATAAGTCACATATAAATTCTTTTATTATATTTTTTCTTATTCAATACTTTCTTTTAATTCTCCTAATATAAAAACATAAATAAGTCATATATAATCAGTAGATAATATCTAAATTAGTTATTTTAATTAAGAGACAGTCTACATATGAAATAATTTTAATTACAAAAAAAAAATTATTATGAAAATAATTAATAAGTTTTATTGATAATAGAATTTAAAATAATTTTATTTTGGAGTTTCAAATATTCTATATAGGTAAAATATGAGTTATTTACAATAATCTAAGTATGTAAATAAATATTAGTAATGTATTCAATCTAAACATAAATATATTAAATTATATACCAATAATTAATTAACATTATTAAACACCAGCACAATGCTATTTTAAATATCTCAAAGTATGTAACTAATAATTATTAATGAATTTATTCTAAACATTAATATATAAAATGATTTGATAATAATAATTAATAAAATATATATTAGACGGATTTAGAATGACACATTTTGAATTTTTGTAAGTATGTAACTAAGATTATTAATGAACTTAATTTAAACATTAAATATAAAATTATTTAATATTTATAATAATTTATAAATAGAATAGACATCTACAAGGCACGAGTTGAGAATACATTGTTTTAATTTTTATTTTAAATTAAGAAATTTATAATTATCACAAATATTTTTAATATTTATCTTTTGATAAGTCCTGTGTAATACACGTGTGTTAAACAAGTATATAATTAATTCAAAATCCCTCTAAGTTATGTGTCTGCTCCGTATGCTTCGTTTGGATAATAAAAAAAAATTGTGATTCGATTGCTTATGTGTCATTCGAGCCTAATATATACCTAATTTAATATTTTCTTTTATTGTATCTTGCCTAATTTAATATTTTCTTTTTATTATATTTAGGCTAACTTAATAATTTTTTTTAATTATATTTTATCTAATACAATAATTCTTTTATACTCCTAATATTAAAATATAAATAAGCCATATATAATTAGTAAGAAAAATCTAAATTAATTAATTTGATTAAAAGACAAATTACATATGAAATAAATTTAATTAAAAAAAATTATTTATGAAAATAATTAAATAAATTGTATTTATAATAAAAGTTGAAATAATTTATTTTTGAAATTTTAAATATTTTGTATAGTTAAATTATGATATAATTGCAATAAATTGATCATGTAACTAAATATTAGTAATGAATTCAATCTAAATATAAATAAATAAATAAATTATATAATAATAATTAATTAATATTTATTAGACAATGGCACAATCC
>BMAC01001482.1:23662-52405 GCA_014905375.1 Phtheirospermum japonicum
TGTTAGTTAAATTAGATATCCAAATTTAAGTTTATATTATTTATAATTATTTTTATTTTGTAATAATTTTATATATCGCATATTTTTCTTAAATAGAATATTTAAATTAAAAATAAAATTAATTTCAACTTTTATTATAAATAAAAACTAAATCAACTTATATAGATTTTTTCAAATTAGATATGACTTATTATGTTGAAATTGAATTATGTTAATATATACAAAATAATTAGTTTTTTTTGATGCACGATAAAAATAACCATGTAATTGAGATTTTTGCTATCGTTTGATATTTTATATCATAAAATAATGTATAAATCATGATTTTTTTAATATATATATATATATATATATATATATATATATATATATATATATATATATATATATATATTTTTTTCTAATGTATTTGCTTTGTCAAATGATTGTGTTTCATAATATGGTAAATCTCCATTCATGACACAGTCATCGTCACTTAAGCCGCCAAATAACTCCTCCATTAAATCCCTTTGAAACTGATTATTAGATTCGCTTACATTTGAATCATCCATGTTCAAAGTATTTTTGGAGAGTGAAAATGGAGTGAGAAGAATAATATGAGAATAGGTATAAGTTCCTATCGGTGAAAATGACGGATTGAAAGAAAGAACTTTAGGACATAAGGAATGGTATGGCGACGTTTGCAGTTTCAATTTGCTGGACTCAAGCCTACATGAATATAATTAAGATGATAAAGTTTTTGTGTGCTCAAGGTGCCATTAAATCCTTCTAGTTGTCAATCATTTATTATTTGTATGCTCAATACATGTTACTTTTGGGCAGAAGATGAAACGAAAAGGCTGATGAGAAAATTTAAAGGGGATTAAATGTGATGAAAATGACCAGAAAAATAATGTTATTGACAAAATAATATGCATATTATCTTTGACCCACGTTGAAATCAATTAACATATTGTTAACTTGTATTACGTTGAAATCAATTAACATATTGTTAACTTGTATTAAAATACAACTAGTTAGAATAAATTTGTGCAAAATAATTAGTAAGGATGTTAGTTAAATTAGATATCCAAATTTAAGTTTATATTATTTATAATTATTTTTATTTTGTAATAATTTTATATATCGCATATTTTTCTGAAATAGAATATTTAAATTAAAAATAAAATTATTTCAACTTTTATTATAAATAAAAACTAAATCAACTTATATAGATTTTTTCAAATTAGATATGACTTATTATGTTGAAATTGAATTATGTTAATATATACAAAATAATTAGTTTTTTTTGATGCACGATAAAAATAACCATGTAATTGAGATTTTGCTATCGTTTGATATTTTATATCATAAAATAATGTATAAATCATGATTTTTTTAATATATATATATATATATATATATATATATATATATATAATATAATATATATATATAATTATTTTCTAATGTAGGTGTGAACGATACTCAAACGAGCCAACTTGATTTAAACTTGAGCCACTGAGGAGGTGTTGAACTTGATGATCATAATAGAACTGCTGTTCCCAACCATGAATTTAGAGATCTTGTAGATTATAATTATTCTAGTTTGTTTAGTTTAAAAGTACCTATTGCTGTTCCTAACCATGAATTCGGAGATTTTACAGATGATAATTATGTTAGTTAGTTTAGTTTAAAAGTATGGATTCTGTTTGTGGTTTAAATGCAGAAGAAAGTACTTGAAATAAAAATGGTAGTAATTTATGTGCCTTTATCTTGAAATAAAGTTATCTGACTCAATATTCCAAACATGTCCTCATTTCGTACTGTATATTTTGAAAAATAAAGATATGTTTATTTTCTTAATTTATATACATACAACTAGAAAGCATACAAACTGTGCAAAAGTAATGTATTGGAAAAGTACATCAGGCAAAGTAAAAGAAGAAAAAAAAATTATTTACATAAGGTCGGCCCGTTCATGAGGCATGCAACAGCCTTGGGCCCGAAGACTCTCGCAGCATGAGATTCATATATATATATATATATATATATATATATATATATATATATATTTTGCATTCTGTCACTTAATCAAAAAATGAAGTTGCCTTGGAGGTGAGGCCTTCAACTGCCATTCATGATGTCAGGCATCTCTCCATTATTTATATTAGCCATATTTTTATTTCTATATTTATATTATCCATATTTTCTTTCTATATGCATCTGTCTAGCTTCTCTATATATCATGACATCATGAATGGAATAAGATGGCAAAAATGACAGATGCATTCTGTCACTTAAAATGACAAAGACAATTTCATAAGCTGGACATACGGTTTTATTATATTTGACATCATGAAGCTGGATAGATGCATAATGGTGAGATATAACAGTAGTTTACTTTTTCTTTTTTTAGTTTATATAATCAATGCAGAGGTATTAATTAATTATTTAATATAGTGTTTAATGTGAATGGGGAGAGAAATTTCCCTCCTTCACATCCTTTTGAGCCAAAATACATAAAGGATTAAAATGTCTTTTTGGATGAATAATTTTACATTAATTGCTATTGATCCGGATCAATTTGATCCGTATAGCACTGCTCTTTGTAAAAATAAAATGGACAAGTAGTCAAAGTTACATAAAATCATAACAGCCAAAATTGCCCTGAATTTAAGGGTGCACACGATTAAAATGTGTATGGGACCAGATATTGAGAAGATCAGATTTGTTAACTTTATCAAGACCAATTTTGCAGTTAATCATGCATAAAGTGATGTAGAAATCAAGATACTTAAAGTAGCATTTGGAACATTAGATCATGATGAAGAATTTGCACTTAATTATTAGAACATTCTTGATTATATTTGAATTCTTCGATACAATTGCAATCCTAGTAGATTTTGTTTAATTAAGCCGTGAAAGATACTAAAATTTTCTTTTTGATGACTTCATGCGTTCTGTAGCTTGCTAAGCTAGAACTAAGCTTTATGTATCCTAACTCCATCAATTATTCCAAGAGGTGCTAGATGTTAAAGGGGAAACAAAACTTAGAGGCTATCTGACTAAACTTATTTAAAAGAAGAGTTTATAATTAAGTTTATACATCTTATGAGATATTTAAAACTTATAAGATATTAGTTATAGAATTGTTGTAATTAAATGATCATAGTTAAAAAAGTATTTCTCTTTCCTTTTAAAATAAATTGGAGTTCTCTACTTTTTTAAAAACAGTTTATAATAGCGACTACACTCATTTCAGAGATCAGCGACCTAATAAAACCAAGTCGCATGAAAACAAACAGATCAGCAACCTGATAACATCAGATCGCAACACACAAATAATGCAGGACATATGAGAGGGAACCGTGAGATCGATCAAGAAGCTAACATCAGGTCTCATGAGAGGTCGCGGACGATCCCAATAGCATAACTTAGAATCTACACTATAATAGACAATGTTAACCCTAGTATAGTACATTTAACCCGATATACCTGTCAAATTGTATTGTAACATTCCTAACTACATATTCTAGGTAGTCGTTGTACGATTGTACTATAGCATTTCTGACCACACATTATAGGGCAACATTAGTTGTGTGAGCAGTTATAAATAGCCATCTCCTTCTCTACTGACATGTGGGGAAAAGATTGTATGTTATGTTCAAAATTAATTTGAGAATGACTCTTAATACCCCTCATTATTCTCTCTCTCTCTCTCTTTTTTCTTTTTATCATGGGTTACGTGAGGCTCAGTCAAGATCTCATCTAGTGACTCCAAATAATAATATATCTCCACAAATTTCAAACTCATCTATTCGGTTACAGAATCAGCTTGTCTCGATCAAGCCGAATGATTCAAATTACTTTCTTTGAAAAATTCAAGTCTATACAACAGTTAGAGGATACGGCCTTGAAAGCTATCTCACTAGAGATATTAGGCCTCCACCTTAGGTTGTTGGAGGTTCTGTCAATCCTGAGTTCCTACTTGGCTTAGGTGATATCAATTATTGGCATCCTAGCTCCTCTCTTCTCTCTCTAAAGATCTACTTACCATGATGATTGACCTTGCATCCTCAAGAGAAATATGGCAAACTCTTCAACTAACTTCTCCAGTCAAACTGCAGTAAGGAAAATGCAGTACAAGATGCAGCTCTCCTTTATCAAGAAAGGGATCATGCGCATTAGAGATTATGTCAACAAAGTAAAAACTTGCTGCAACATGATAACTGTCAACTGATTTCTAAGGAATGCTAATCAATCCATGTTCTTACTGGACTAGGAGGAGATTTTGACCTAGTAGATGTAGCATCTACAAATAAGAGTGACTTAGTCACTCTCAAAGACATCCTGCCTATGTTTGCTGAAGTCTAAAACCAGACTAGAAGCTAGAAATTCCTCAAATCTCATTAATGCAGAAGGTTCAAGTCCTACTATCAATGTTACTACCCAATTCTCTGGTCAGAGAAGAGGAAACTAGAACACTACAGGAGCTAATAGAAGAAGATGTCAGAACTTTGGAAGAGGTCGCAGAGAAAGGAACAATAGCTATAGAGGAAGAGGAGGAAGATGTTTCAGGACATGCAATAGGTCTCCTTATCAAATTTGTGGTTACGCCAATCACTCTGCTTACAAGTATTATTACAGATTTGATGCTTCTGACACTGCACCATCCAGTAATACTTAGAATGGTTCAAACTCTACTACAAGCTCCTACTAGTCTATCTAGTCACTCAAACTATTGATCCCTCTACCCTATCACTAGTGCCTGGCTCAGTTAGCGGTACAAGTTGGTATGAAAATCTAGGAGCCTCAAATCATGTCACTGGTGACCTAGCCAATCTCAACATTGCTTCAAAAGTCTAAGGCAACAATAAGGTTCAAGTAGGAAATGGAATAGGTTTGTATATTTCTCATATTGGTAATTCTCATTTCAAATCCAGTAACAAATCTTTCCTACTAAAAAACTCTTTCATGTTCCTCATATAAATAAAAACCTCATTAGTATCCCTCAATTTGCTCAAAATAACTCAGTGTACAATGAATTTCATCCTACCGGTTTTTGTGTTAAGGATCAGGTTACACATCAAACTCTTCTCAAAGTCTCTCTTAGGAATGGCCTTAACGAATTTGACATATATCTCTCCAACACCTCAACTGCTGACTCTAATTATTCACCTGCTTCTCTTAGAAGTCAAGCCTCTAGTACTTTCATGGCCGAGCTCATGAATAAGAATAAGGAAGAACATTTACAATTATGGCATCTTAGAATAAGGTATCCTGCCAATAATGTAATAAATATAGTTCTCAAAAGTTGCAATCTCTCCATTTCTGATAATAAAACATCTATTTAAACTTGTTGTGCTTGTCTTCAGGGTAAAATCCATAAGCTACCATTTCCTCTCTCAGAAACTGAATATACCAAGCCCTTTGATCTCATACATACAGATGTTTGGGGACCTGCTCCTATAAAATCTTCAAATGGTTTCTCTTGCTATGTTTTATTTATTGATCATTACACTAGATATACTTGAATCTATTTGCTAAAGCAAAAATCAGATATGATCAATGCCTTTACTCACTTAAATAACCTTATTCTTACTCGGTTTCAATCCATAATTAGGTTAGTTCAAAGTGATAAGGGGGAGAATCCATAGCTCTCACAAACCTGTTTCACTCTTCTGGAATACATCATAGAATCTCTTATAATGATTCCTTTCAGGACTCGTTTAATCTATAAAAGAAAAGAATCAAACATGGCACATTTACACTCCTGAACATAATGACCTTGTATAGAGAAAACACAAAAACGTTTTTGAGAAAGGACTCACTCTTCTTTATCACTCTCATGTACCTATCAGATACTGGGATGATGCCTTTACTACTGTTGTCTACCTTATGAACGGACTACCCTAATAAATAATTCAGTACAGAAGCCCTCATTAGCTCTTACTAAACAAAAACCTAACTACATTCATCTCAAACCCTTTAGGTGTCTTTGTTACCCCCATCTTAAACCACCCAATAAACACATACTTCAATTCAGGTCTCAATATCTTCTTAGGTTACAATGAGCACTATAAGGGATTCAAAGACATACTACCAAATGGAAAGGTCATAATCACCAAAAATGTGATCTTTGATGAACTCAAAATTCTTTTTTCTATGAATTTTGCACCTCATTCTTGTTCAAACAATCAGTCATCAATTCTTGGTCCCCCTCCTCTTATAATAATTCCCCGGGCTGCTAGAATTTATTCCTAAACCACCACTCAATCCTCTAAATCATTTTCTTAAACCATACAATCAAATTAAAAAACACCAACGAACTTACCACAATCACCAGTGACCTCACCATAATCTCATACTTCACATAAGTCCTACTCTATACATCAACCAGTCTCACTACCCTTCAGTCAATCCAGTCCCTCTACTATTCCTCTCACTATTAAATTACAACTTATGATTCTGAGCCGAACTTTTGTGTTCCTTTCAAAATTAAGTTCCGGTTAACAAATACGCGTCTACGTTTTGAAAGGGTTTAAGTTCGCCCGCAAGAGAACGGTGTCACTTGTAGACTGATGAGTCAACTCGGGTTGATCTCTCGAGGAATGGGAATCGGATTTAACGATGTTTATTATACTAATATCACAATTCTATCTAAAAATCTCACGGTCAAATGGGGTTTTGAAAAGGATTTGTAATTGATTCAATCTCATTAACTTAGCAAAACGAATACTTCTTGTCTCGAGGGTGTCAACCTCTCGACAAGTTATAAGAAAAGCAACTATTGTAATTCTAATGCAAACTATTAAATATCATTCTAACTATTGAAAATGATGATTACGACTAACAATCGAATACCTTTATCATCCAAAAATCACTAATAATTCTATCACCAAACAGCACATGAAGTCATTTCAAATACCAAACAAGATTTAAACACTAGATGTTTCAACAAATGCAACTAAACATTTTATAACTTCATTCTCAAACCAAAAGCAATAGTTCATCCAAGAACAATAATCCAAAAACACAAAGGTATGAATCCAAATCACTAAGAACTTAACATCTATTTATCAAAACATTAACTAACCAAACCATCAATTGTTCATGTTCAATATCAAACCAAACTACTCTAAGAATGATTAAGAATATGAGTGCAGAAATTACGAGTCGTCGAACTACGTTCAATGAAGGATGATGGGAGAAAGTACTCCGAATGAATTGCGTAGAATCCTCGGGCTTGTCACGAACCCAGAATCTTCGCGTCGAAAGTCGGCTTTCTATTCTTCAGCCTCTCAAGCAGAATGTGTTCAACCCCAGCTGCCTCTGCAGTTTTAAACGCATTTTCAGCCGTTTCATAACTGAAAATTTCCAGAAATCTGCGTTCGTAACGCTCTTGTCTGATCAGACAGACGCCTTGTCCGATCGGACGAAAGCTACTGTCCCCGGGTCCGCTCGGTGCGCCAGCTCTCCCGGTCGGTGTGCACGTCAACAGTTGAACCGATCGGATACATGAGTTGTCCGATCGGTGTATGTCCTTTTGGGCTACTTGTGAGTGTCTCTCCTTCAATCTTCGTGCTTTGAATCCACCGGACACTCTAGCTGTATGAGAAAATCATAGAATTATTCTCGTTTGGACCAATTATTGATTAATAAGTCAGAAAATTAAGTAAAGAGACGAATAATGCAAAACGATGCAATTCAACTCATTCTTAACCCGAAAAGGAGAATAAAAAGACTAAAATAAGACTCAATTATGTACAGATTCGTAACAAAAATGTACTAATCAACCACCCCATGCTTAATTGGTTTGTTTGTCCTTGAAACGAAAGAATCAAAATCAAGAGAAGTGACGATAGTAAGAGCTTAGAGTCATGTTGTGCATATAGTTTAGTTTTGCAATTATAAACACTTTTGTCGAAAACCATGAAGCTAACTCGTATTACTGTTTCACCTTGAAATCTAAAGATGCGTCTTCTCAAAAGGGAAATATATAATGGTGCACTCATTCGCTCGTGTTTTCCAAAAGGTAAGTGTATACGCTCGAATCAACATAATCATGCATTCAACGACTCGTGAAAATTAAAGACTCATTCATCGCATAAGTGAGCACATTCAATCAAGAATCGGATTAGGACTTTTAAGGGTTGTAGTGTAGGCTCTTTGGTAAGGTATGTCATATATAAAGATGTGTGGCTAACTTGCGATCAAACGCAATCAATAACTCACTCATTCTTAACTTAAAGCATAGAGCATAATTCGTTCCTCATCCTTCCCAAACAACCATATACATTATTTTCTTAACCTTTCATTTCTAAGTCTATTTCTACCCCCAAAACCCTAATATTAGCCCTTTATAAATAGGCTTTATTATTATTATTATTATTATTATTATTATTATTATTATTATTATTTTATTTATTTTATATTATTTCCTTTTTTTTTTGGTGCTGTTATGAACTTAAGCACTTTTAATTTTTCCCCCTTTTATATATATATATATATATATATATATATATATATATATATATATATATATATATATATATATATATATATATTTTATATATACAACCCACTAATTCCTACCCTTCGATCGTCGTAATCAATGATCGGATAAAACTCTCATTTTATAAATATTCTCGAAATAAGAGCTACAATAAAGCTCGTGGCGATCAAGAAAATGGAATAAAAGGCTCGAGGGGACTTATTGGGAATTTAAGTAGTTTTTATTTATGAGTAAGGCTGGAATCGGGTTTTATATGCGCCTATCGTCATTTTCAAAATCCAATGTACTCATGCGATTAAGAGACTTCTCAAAACACTTATCGAATCACAACACGCAATGTTGATAAACACACAAGGCTTCTTGCAAGGTTTAATACAAACTTTTGAAAACGAGGTGATCGAGTTTTAAGAGTTTTGCAAAATTGGTAACGATAAAGTGTTGTTTTAAATACATATAAGTAGTTTTTGAAGACTTTGCACTTAAGACAAGCTCAAAAGACTCTAAACCTTATACCACATAACACATGATTCCGACAGGCATGCCAATACAAACACGATTAAGCAAGGGCAAATATTCAACAAAAGTTGACGTAAATGGTTAACCATTGTTATGTTACGAATTTGTGACTAAGTTACTCAAATTGGTTTAAACTTAAGCATGCATGGACTCAAATTGATCACCTGAGGACTGTGCATTTGTCCGATCGGTCATAGAGCTAGATCGATCAGACTAGAGTCCAGTAGGTACTTTTCGATCGGTCGCCTCTGTATTACCGATCGACCAATCGGACGTGCCTGTCCCCTCCCATATCAAGAAAATTCAGCAATCTCCTGGTTGCTATAACACGAACATGAATCATAGGGAATTGAGAAATGTCAAGAACCCAACGCATGCAAATGAATAAACCACAAGTTAACCAAAGTCATCACCAAGCAAACATAAAAGGAAATAATGTTACAATAACCCGAATAAAAATCAAATATCCTAGAAAGCGATAAAAGTAGGATAGAGTGGTGATACAGCTGGGGCATGGGCCCACCTACTGGTCCATGTCGTCCGGAGGTGGATAGCGTTGCTCGAGACGGGAGAGGCACTCGTCGATTTGAACGAGGTATCCATGATTTGCCTCGATACTTCCTGTCAACCGGGCAAGATGCTGATTGGTTTCCGCCCAGTTGTTGCTCATCATCGTCAATATGCTCCGGAAATAACTAGCCTCCCTCTGAGCTTCCTCACGCGCGGCCCAGGCATCTTGGCGAGCGTTTCGCGCATGTTCTTCTTAATGAAGGCTTAATTGCCTCATTTGGTCCATCATGCGTGCTTGAAAATCTTGTTGCTGCTGCCACAGCTCATCCGAAAAGTACACCCCATCTCCATAGTCATCGTGCTCGTAGGCCCCGGAACCGGTGTTTCCGTCTCCTACATCTCCTTCATCCCTGTTTCGCACCCCGTCGTTAGCTCCATTTCCCTCGTCGTTCTCATCCTCATCGTCGGTATCGTCAATATCGGAATTCTCAACTAACTCGGCTCGCTTTTTGTCTTCGAGCATCATGAATGTCGGAATAGAAATGCTTCGGCCGTTACTCATTCGGCTGTTGACTATCATCCCCACACTCGGGTAAACAATGTCGTCGTTATATAGATCGCAACCGTGGTGTTGAGCGAGTATCGTGATAAAGGCTCTAAGGGTAAGTTTTGTCATTTTCTTGTCTCGGACTTGTTGGACGTTTTCGACCGCGGCGATCAAAAGTGGGTAAATGTTTGCGTTACCTCGCTAGTATGCAATCCACAATGCTTTCAACTCGGTGGCCGAAATTCTCATGGCGTCCTCTTTGCCCAAGAACACTTGCATGAAAAACTTATACGTAAGATACACGGCGTTGCATCGTAAGGATGTCGAGTTGAAACGGGACCCGGGTTCCGGTGGTGATCCCGAAAGTTTGGCCCACCAATCATTCTTGTTGTAGTCGTCGATTTCAAAACCCGGTCTCGGATTTTTCATCGAGGTCACCAATCGATGTGTGGATGTTTAGTTCCGGAATCGACACTCGAAGCTCCCATCGACTAACGTTTGAAATGTTGTGAAGAACTCAAGCATAAGGGTTCGAAACCCATGTTGGTGGACCCCGGCCCACTTCCTTAGTTCAAAAATCCCTTGAGGAATTTTTCTGCCATTTTATCTCCTCCGTCGGCCTCCTCCTCCCAAAATTCAAGGCTGGTGAAACGAGGATGATAGACATCCCGTTTAACGAGAGACTTGTAGAGTGTAACCTCTCGTTCGTCCTTGAGGTTGAAGGGGGCTATTCCACCCCGGGTGTTGCTCGGGACTCGGCTTGAGGTTTTTCCACGTTTTGATCGAGATGACGATGCCATGGCTAATGCAAAGTCTCACAAATAACAACCGAACTTCTCACAGACCTTTCGTCGAACACTTAACGTGCGTCCAAAAACTCAACCAAGTTCAACCTCAATCCGTACAACCCAACTCCAATTAACACTACACCTGCAATTCTACTCACCAAATAATTCAATAAAGTCGAGTTACAGCTTTTATACCTCGAGTTTTTTGTTTTGGAAATGGTGGGGAAAGTTAGGTGCGATTTGGACGATTGGTTCTTCATTCACAAAATCTCCAACCAGAGATAATTGGGTGTGTTTAAATCACCGATCGGACGCATTGTTGGCCTTGAACTTTCGAGTGTTGAAGTTGCAAGTGCGAATTTCGTGTTGTTGCTCTGCAAGAGAAAGAGATTTGAGTTTAGGGTAAAGTGTTTTATGTCTGAAATAATTGGAGTTTTATAATCTGGGCTGACATCCGATAGGTCTGTTCTGTGGTCCGATCGGACTGAAGCCCAGTAGGTCTTGTCCGATCGGTTGAAGTGCTTGACCGGTCGGACTGCGGTCTAGTGAGTTTTTGTCCGATCGGTTAAAGTGCCTGACCAGCCGGTCTGCACTGTTCTCCATTCTTTTTTTTTAAATATATATTATTATTATTACAACATATAAGTATTGCAATGTCCTGCAAGAATCGAAGATCAAGTAAGAACAATTCAATTCATAAAATACTCATTTATTCAATAATTCGAGCAAAGATGCTCATTCCCCCCCAAAAATCATTCATTCATAAGACTCAACCCTCGCAGTCAATAGCCTATCAGACTACTTAGGCAAAGGAATATGTGCATAGGCCAGGTCGTACAAATCCTTAACATCTTCCTCAAGTTCAATGATTCTCCGTTTGAGACGCATTATCTCGGCGCCAGCCTCGTCCAGGATGCCGTGGAGACGCTCAATGTTCTTGGTGTAATCAAGTTCTTCGACAAGGCATTCATGGAGGTCGGTCTGCAACTTATGGATTTGTTGGCGGTATTCCTCCGCTTCGTCTTCAAGCTTTTCGATCATGTCTTCGTGCTTTTTCCTCGACACCCACCCATAAGCGTTGTTGTTGTGGTGATTCTTGTTGTCTCGGTTGATGCTTGCAGATATTAAAGAGGAGAAGGGAATTTTGGTGTGGAATTAAGAGTCCAGGGGTGTGGGTTTATATAGGATTTGAGGAGGTAGGGTAGAGGATTCTCATAATCAAATCAAATCAAATCAAGAGGAGGGGAAAGAAAATATACACTCAATCATCATAAAATAAACCCCCCAAATTAAAGATCCTCCTTACCTTAAAAGATATTGTCAGAATATCTTACCCACTTGGCCTCCCTTGAATGGTAAATACCTTCCTGAAATAGTCTTCCGTACGGACCGTCCGATCGGTGTCAATTCTTGTCCGATCGGACACCCCTACTTGGAGTCGTCCGATCGATTGTCAATAGGTCACCGACTGGTCAGTTCTGGAAATTCGTAATTCGCTCGTTCAACCTGCAGTGGCACCTGCCAAATACTCTACCCAACGAATAAATACAAATATATACACTAAAGTAGAAAAATGTACGAGAAGATCTTGGGTTACCTCCCAAGAAGTGCAACGTTTAACGTCTTATGCTTGACGATACCTCAGATGTGCTTCAGCTTTCTTGAAGGGGATCATTGAGTATCACCACCTCGTGATCTTTCTGCGAGATAGGTCCCCCATGATACATTTTCACACGATGGCCATTAACTTGGAAAGTGGAGTTGCTCTTTTCATCAAGCAAAGTCACGGCTCCATATTCATTTATGTCGGTAATCAAGAACGGACCGTTCCATTTTGATCTCAATTTCCCTGGTAATAGTTTGAAGCGAGAGTTAAAAAGCAAAGCTAACTTACCGACTTCCAAGCTTTTGGGGACGAGTTTTTTGTCATGTACTTCCTTCATTTTTCGCTTGCTCGCCCATGCCGTCTCATATGAGTCGTTGCGAATTTCTTCTAATTCTCTTAGCTCAAGCTTTCTATACCCTCCGGCCTCATTCAAATCAAGGTTCAATGTGCGAATTGCCCACTCCGCTCGATGCTCTAACTCAACGGAAGGTGGCACGCTTTTCCATAAACCAACCGAAATGGGCTCATGCCCAACACCATTTTGTAGGCTGTACGGTAAGCCCACAGTGCATCAATTAGCTTCGATGCCCAGTCCTTACGGTTCGGTTTTATGGTTTTTTCCAAGATACCCTTAATCTGCCGGTTGCTTGTCTCTACTTATCCCAAGGTTTGTGGATGATAAGGGGTTGCCACCTTGTGATGCACCCCATACTTGCTCAGCAGTCGATTAAAGGCCCTATTGCAGAAGTGGCTACCCCCGTCGCTTATGATTGCTCTCGGCATTCCAAATCGGCTAAAGATGTTCTCCTGAATGAATTTGAGGACGATCTCGGAGTTAGATCTACTTGTGGGAATTGCTTCCACACATTTTGACACGTAATCGACTCCTACGAGTATGTACTCGTACTCTCCACTCCTCGGAAAAGGATCCATGAAATCGATGCCTCAAATATCAAAGATCTCGATCACTTGATTGGGCACCAAGGGAATCTCGTCCTTCTTCCCTATTGCTCCCGAACGTTGGCACCTATCGCATGTTTTGCAATATTGGTATGCGTCAACGAAAAGTGAGGGCCAGTAGAATCCGGCTTGGAGGACTTTGAAGGCCGTTTTCTGAATCCCGAAGTGTCCTCCCTCGTCATGGCAAAATCTTAGCACACCAATCTTTTCTTCATCCGGTATGCATCTCCGAAAGAGCCTATCCTTGCAGCGCTTGTAAAGATAAGGATCATCCCAAAAGAAACTCCTGCATTTAAACAAAAATCTCTTTCTTTCTTGCGAAGAAAGATGGTTAGGGATAATCTTACAAGCAAGGAAATTCACAAAATTAGCATACCATGGTTCGTTTATTTCTTCGATGGCATGTGCACTTTCATAAGGGAACACATCATCCACAAACTCGACTTTATTTGGCTCTCCTTCCACTAGCATACGGGACAGGTGATCAGCAACTACATTTTTGCTCCCTTTTCTGTCCTTAATTTCGATGTCGAATTCTTACAAGAGAAGAATCCAACGAATCAATCGAGGTTTGCTTTGCATTTTAGCGAATAAATGACAAAGTGCTGCATGATCAGTGTGCACGATGACTTTGGAGCCGACGATGTAAGAATGGAACTTATCCAATGAGAACACAACACTGAAGTTGAATATCGCATCCTAGATCATGCTACTACAGAAATAATATGGGTTCGATCTTTGCTCCAGGAGCTTCATGTCAAACTTCCTACTGTTTTCAGAATTTGGGTTGACAATCAAAGTGTCATTGTTGTTGCCTTCAATTCTGTTCTTCATGCTCGTACCAAACACTTTGAGTTAGATATTCATTTTGTCAGGGACCTCATTGCGAAGAAACTCTTACAAGTTCAATTGTTTAATCTGTAAACCAAACTGGTGATGTCTTCACCAAACCACTCTAATATCAATTCTTCATTCGCCTTCGGAATATACTCTCTGTTATTCCTCTCACCGCACTCGAATTGATGGGAATATTAGAGACTATACTCAGTTCAGAGATCAGTGACCTGGTAATATTAATTCGCATAAACAAAAGTAGACTGGCGACCTAATAACATGAGGTCACATGGACTCAAATTATACAGGTCGTCAAGAAACTGGTATCAGGTCTCATGAGAGATCACAGACGAGTCTGATAGAATTATTTGGAACTTATACTATAATAGATGATGTTAGTCCTAGTATAGTACATCAAACCCGATATAGCTGTCAAATTGTATAATAGTATTTATAATCAGATATTTTAGGTAGTCGTTATAAGAGTGTACTTAGTATTTCCGACTAGATATTCTAAAAGAACATTAGTTGTGTGAACATCTCCTTCTCTAAAAAGATTGTATATTATATTGAAGAGTAATTTAATAACGATCTCATATTTATCTTTAATAAATTTACTATTTTATCTCAATAAGCTCCTAATATTTTATTTAGGGTTCGTAAGTATTTTTTTTTTTTAATTACCACACCTTTACATATTTATAAGTTTACAAACATCTTATATACTATTTTTAGGATTTAAAAGCTTAGCTATACAGAAAGCAGGATGAGTACATGATAATTACTAGCTATGAATTAAAAAGGTGATAACTTTATCGGAGACTAAACCACTTTTGACTAACATCTAATTGAAGAATTACATAAGCAGATAAGCAGATGTTTATATTCAATGACATTATTTTATATTTTTTGAAAATATATTGGGTTAATCATATTGAGCAAATTGGATGGTTAATTACCGACCAAGTTGATAAAAAGGAAAGAGTATTTTAAATAGTATTATTTTGGGTTCTTGTAGATAAGTACACTAATCTTCCAAAGAAAAAAAAGTACCTTTTTTTTTTTCATTTCAAGTTTTTATTTTCTTTTATGGGTTGTCTTTTTGATTGGTTTATGATGACCGGTTATATTTAATCAACAAAGGTGAAAGCTTCTTTGTTGAAAGGTATGTTTGAAGCATCCTATGTTTCCCTTGTTCGTTTCTTCTCATTGGATCGAATAAATTGACTAATGTTTATATATATATGTTCCTTATTTGCGATCCTTATAACCCATGATTCTAACGAGAATCCTCTCTTTTTTTAATTGCGAATTAATATTTTTATTATATACAAGTAGTGTTTTTATTATACAATCAAAGTACTTTAGTAATATTTTAATTATATATATCACCAAGTGTTTTTATTATATAATCCTAATGCGTCAAATAAAAAAAAAATTGATCCAGCCATTTATTAAATTTAAAATACATAATTGATATTAGATTTACAAATAAATACATGATTTTCATTTGAACCTAATCTTGTATGTGTGGTACCTACAACTCAACGTTCATATATAATAAATAGGTTACACTGTTGTTAGATGATATGTTAGGTCAAACTTTTATAATTAATAATTAATTTATGTTTATATTGTAATTATCATTAGGTAGTGCAATAGAGGAGTTGTTGGCTTTGGAGGTTCAAGTTCATGTGTTGTTGCTAATGAAAAAATGCAAAAATTTTTTATATATATAACTTGTGGTTTACGAAAAATCAATACTTTCCATTACAAAAATAACATATTATATTACCAAAATACTAATACATCAATTTTGTTTTATAATTTTGTATATTTATGTAAAATTATAATACTTTCAATTATAAAAATTAATACATTATAGTGCCAAAAATCAATACTTCAAATTATTAAAATTAATATATCATAATATTGAATTAGATGACCTGATCTTCCATTAGAAAAATCAATCTTTTCGAATACGAATATAAATATAAATAAATCATAGTACGAATCAAATGATACTACAGATGATAAACCATAGTCTGATTTGAAGCAAGTGTTTGCTTGAACCAATTAACTTGTTCAACTTAACTCAAACTCCTGAATATCATACTTAATAAGATAAAATAATATATTAAAATAGTGTGGACTCTTAAATTAATCAATAGAATTATTTATTAAAGTGCTCGCTTTAGTTATTAATTATCCCAAGCTTCCGAGAACCAAACATATGATTGGATTTGTTTTTCTGAAAACGAATATAGTGGAAAGTTTTTTGGTCAATCTAAAGTGTACGTACGTTTACATTATATAGACGACTGAAATAGTTCACGTACACAAAAAAATATGCTTCTATATTTATTTTGATAGAATAAATTATAAGTATTTATACTTTTAGCTTTTGGTAGTGGGTTGTCGTCTTGCTCATGCAAAACAAAACTGCGAAATTGATTGTGGAATTATACGTGCTCATTTCAAAATCACAAGAGACGAGTAACGCGATATTGTCCACTTGTTGGTTAGTGGTTTGTTTTTATTTCGTGGTCACCATGCATGCATTATTTGCATGATCCCATCCCATGCACGATTGGGTGAACAATCCACTTGCTTTTCTTTTTCTCGAATATTCAGTTATTTTTTACTATTTATTTAACTTGTATATAATCAGATACATATACATCCGTGACAGATCCATGCTTGTAGAGCCACAATCGAGTATGTACTTTGTGGGATCCTAACTATAACATGATTTAGCTTAGTGTTATTTTTAGTAAAATATATATAATTTTTAGTAAGAATAGTAGGGGATGACTATTTATAATTGACTACACTGTTGATATTGCCAAAAAAAATGTGCGGTAGTACTGCTACAATACAATCTGACAACAATTACATAGGAAATATGATTAGAAATATTACAATACAATCTGACAGCTATATTGGTTGGACGTATTATATTAGGGTTGACATTTGTTGTAGTGTAGGTTCTAAATAATGTCACTGGGCTCGTCCGCGACATCTCATGAGACCTAATGTCAACTTTTTGAGCGATCTCACAACGACTTCTCATACGGTTTGCATAATTTATATTCATACGATCTGATATTATCTTATCGATGGTATACTTATATTCATACAACTTGATGTAATTAGGTCGCTGATCTAATGGAGTATATTGTCTAATATATATAAAAGTATATATAGTTCAAAATTTTATTTTGATCACGTCTTTAAAAGTATACTCCTAGACATTAATTTCTCAATATGAAAATATCGGTTAAATCTCCGCCGAATGAAAAAAGTATATTAGTATGCTCATTTCTATGGATGTGCATGTGTATTAAAATATATATATATATATATATATATATATATATATATATACTATTGAAAACCGAATTAATTGCTCATTTTATACTCCTAAATCCTAATTTCAACAGATTATTTAAATTATCCAAGAACTCGAGCTCGAATATTTCTGGACAAATCTAATACTGAAAGACCTGAATGTAATGGGCTCATGTCACATTCATTTGATATTCGATTGTGACCTTCAATTGGGCTTTAATTATTTAAACTCAACTGGGCCCAATGGACTATAGTCGTTTTCTGAAGTCCAGAGTGAGATTCCCAAATGGCCAAATTGTTTCGGGATAAAACTATTGAGAAACAGAGCAATGTTATTTGCAAGGTTTTTACCTATTTTAAAAAAAAAAAAAAATTGCTCAAGTAATAAAGTTTTAGTTATCTGCAGATGTTCTTTTCCACTGATATTTGATGTCCAAAATGGACCGGAATTGGATTAAACAACCTTTTATGTTATGTGATTAGATTTAGACCCACAATATCTGCCTTTTTCTTCTTGTGCAGATTAGTGATGTAATGATTGGTCCACAAATCTTCACAACCTTTTTTTTGGGGGTCAGGAAATGTCAACTTATTATGAGAAATAAATTTGCACTCTAGAGTTTTTTTAAATAATAATAATAATAATAATAATAATAATAACAACAATGTTGAAAATGTGAAACCTATTTTTACTCCACTTGAACCTGGAAGTAATCTTCAAATATAATTTTAATTTTTGTTATTAAATTCTACTTAATTTGTAATTGGCCACCATTTTTATTAAATTAGCTATCTATGCTATAAACAAAGTGCAACTAAATTTACATCTCTAAAAAAAAACCCTCTCTTGGTCAACCCTAACTATCATCATTATTAACAATTTATTATTATTATTATTATTATTATTATTATTATTGCTATTATAAATATTTACTTTTCGTCCGTCTCCTATTATGCGTGTATACTCCACAATCTCATTAATAAATAGAGTTTTTTTATTTAATAAGTGGTGTTTCGTATTTTTTGGTATTCGTTAGGAAGATGCAGTCGCACTATTATTCAGATGCTATCTATAAGCTTTCATGGAAACTAGTGACTTGTTTGAGATCAATTTTATTGGTACGAGATTTGTTGAAAAATGATTTTTTATTTTTGTATCCAGTAGCTTTTATTTACATTAATTATACTTTTGTATGTCTGGTAGATCAATCTGATAAATTTATATCAGATCTTATTGCTTTGATTGAATTTTCATTATTGTAAATCAGTACTGGCTGTTTCCAACAACATTAATGATAACACAAAACAACTTTGTAAAACCTATACAAGATAGATTATGATGAAATTTATAGCATCTAGGTTAATAACATTAGAAGTCGGTCTAGAGTTTACAATATTGAAAAATATAATACACAAATTTTCAGTATTGCAATTGGCTGACACTCACAATCTGATTTGTTATCTCTGTAAAATTAAAAACATTCATGTTTGAATCTTCCACGTGATAAAAGTACTGCATTATGACGACAAAATTTAGAAACGCCGCAAAAAGGGATAATGAGATTTAGAAAAACCGAAACAAAAGATACAAAATTATGCAAAATCGCCACTTATTTTAAAGATATGATAAAAATGAAGATGTGAGAGTGATCCCATACCAAATAACGACCAAAAATGAAGCAAATCACCATTATTTGACAATTGAAAAATATTTAAATGAATTATTAACTTTCTGGTCACACTATAAAATCAGGTCGTGAAGAAACCTGAGGTCACCCGAGCATATTATACAATTTATCTCATCGATATGGATTCAGTAGGACAGCGATGATCGACATATAAATAATACTACCTTTATATTTATTGTTCTAGTTTAAAATAGAAGAATTAAAAATTATACATATGACTAATCATAATTCCTCAATAAGTAAGAATAAAAAATTTATTAAGATTGAAACAAGAATAAAACACATATAATTGTGAAATGCATATTAAACAACAATAATAAGAAAAGAAAAATAAGAATGCCTAACGAACATTTGTTAAGAAACGTATGGGACAACAAAAGAAAAATAAATAAATTAGTCACGGCTTGCATGTGACATCAAAGTCCCAAATTTGCAAGAATAGTAAATTTTACAGATTCCCAATCGCTATAGTGACGCTTACTTTAAGAAATGATGGTGATGACCACCCAACGCATATAATGGTGATGAATTGAAGTCGTGTGTTAGAGAACCACAACAACAAATACAATGAATTGGGCAAAATAATACTAATAAAATGTCTCATCAAACTTTCCTTAACCACAAAGGAGACACAGTCACCACACTTTTTTTGACAAAATCTACCCCACATTTTTGAGACACAAAGTTGTAATTAGTATTTTAGTAGTAAACAGGAATATTGTTTTCTCTATTATTCGGTTACACTTAACAAGTAAGGAAATATAAATGTTTTGGTTTCTTCTTCGTTAAGTTTTTTTTTTTTTTTTTTTTTTTTTTTTTTTTTTAATATTCATGTAAAATCTTCTCATTTTATATGTTTGTTTTCAACAAAATTGAAGTGATTGGTATGTATAACGTATATGCATATCTAACAGAATTAATTCGATTCCGAATTTTGATAACAATTAAGTATGACACGAATGTTTTCAAAACTAAAGTCTCTAGCAACACTTGCTTTCCAAGACGACATTCCCTTTTTTGGTTTGAAATTAGTTTATCTTTTTTTAAATTTATAACAGTTGATATCATAGTGTTCATTCCACTCGATGTTGATTTTTCACTTTAATTATTTTACGCGGTTCCTGAGATAGTAACAAAATACAATATTTCATGAGATCAATTCAAATAATATAAATATTGAATCGTAATAATATTTGATAAATAAAATATTGATAGCCAATAAAAAAAATATTAATTATATTGTGTTGCACATTTTTGTATAATTTAATTTCAAAAGTGTTCAAATTATTTTTGAGAAATTCTTTGATATCATTTGACTCGCAAAAAAAAAAAAGAAAATAAACGAACAAAAAACTCACAATAAAAATAAAACCAAAATAATATATAAGGGATCGCTCGCGCGCGCACACACACATAGAGAGATTCAAATGATCTTATTATTTTTTATATTAATTAGGGTCAAGAAAATTCCTACATAATTAAAAAAAGAAACTAAATCATGACTAATATTAAACATTATTTTACGAGATCAGTTCAAATATAAAAAGTATTAAATCGTAATAATATTTGATAAATAACATGTTGGTAGCCAATAAAAAATGTATTAATTTTATATTGTGTTTAACATTGTATAATTTAACTTTAAAAAGTGGTCAAATTACTTTTGAGAAAAAGTGAGAATTTTAATATTGTTGGACTCACAATAAAAAAATAACAAAAAACATATAAAAAAAAGTAACATATAAGTGATTTTATATATATATTTTACACACACACACACACATATATATAAATTATCTTATTATTTTTAATATTAATTAAGTATATATCCTAATTATGTTAAGAAAATTCTTATATAATTAAAAATAATAATTATAGGTGACTTATTAATTAAAAATATATACTAAATCATCATTAATATTAATTAGGATCCTTTTCCTACTAATTATATTAAAAGAAAGTTTATTCCAAGTATCTTAATTGCAATTTTTGATTTGATAGGATATATTTAACTTAAATAAGAAGAAATTAATTTAAGTGTATTATACGAGATTTTATATTATTCAAAGTGTAATATATGAGAATTATACCATAATAATTTTTATTTCTCATAAATTATATTAATAATCATCTTTTATTCTACCAAATGCACGTGGTATCTCTCTCGCAAAACAAATAAATAAGGTATGATAATTATTTTTCTCTTTTTTACCTTGAAAAAAGAATTTGTTGAGAGCAAGTCACGAGTGAGATTCTTAACTAGAACATGCTTGCCATCATGTCTCATTTCTCATGGTGACATATCATCAGGGTACATATATATTATAACTTTTGACATAAATGAAAAGTTTTCTTAAAAATAATATTTAACTTAGGAAGCAAGAATTACTCATCGACACAATATAGACAATAGCACTTGAGATGCTGTAAGAGTTCTTAAAATGACTGTATATTGATGTATTTATGTGTAGGGATTAATGTATTTCTTTTAAACTCAAATCTAAATTATTAACATTAATATTGAGAATCGAATTCAAAAACAGGTCAAAATATCTCTGGGCCTTAGGGCTGGGAATAGCCGGGTATATTGGGCTGAAGTTTAAGCCCAAATTAAATAATTAGATAATTTATGGGCTCAGTCCAAACTAATTGAACTTGCTGGCGGTGACTTAGGAATTGGATTGTCCAGTTGGTACATTCGACAAATTAACAAGGAAAAAAAAAAAAGGTACTATTAAACAAAATAAATAAATAAATTAGATAAAGTTAGATAAAGAAGGGCGACAAAAGGTAAAATAGTTTAAGCTTTTGATTTAGGAGTATGTCTGAAAGCGTGCCTACGCATCAGCATCACTATAAGACATTATTATTCTTTAATTAGCGTGTGAAAATTTGACCAACATATGAAAAGTTACAACACTAAATCAAATTAGTTGCATGTTCACGACGCCAACAAGTCAAAACAGTCTAAAATTGAATTATCTATTTTAATCCATACGAAAATAATTGCAATATTATTAGTTTCAGATTATTATTACTATGAAATTCATTTTATGTATAGTATATTATTTGTGTACTTGACAAGGCCGCCTTATAATACTTGACTTTACTATTTGGGACTTAGTGCAATAGTCCAATAATGTCAACTATCACATGTTAATGGGACATGTGAGTAGTTATGTCTGAATATTAATTAATTTTATTTTTTAATTTCATTTCAGACTTGTGCAAAATTTTCTCGAAAAGATTCTGGACATTCAATCTCCATAAATGCAATCTCACAATCTACGAGGAAATATGTTCACACGTTCGTTTGTTATTATAAATAATTTAAAAATATCTATTATAGATATCGAAAATTAAAAAACATTAAAAAAAAAAAAACACCGTGAAGTCAACAACTCTAATTATTTTTGGGGCCCTTTGGTACTAAAAACCCAACAACTTATAATAATTACATCGATTTCCTTTATAATTCATATTCCTTTTACGCAGTGAATATTTCAATTATCGATATTTAATAAATAGTGAAAATGAAATATTTGCAGAAAATTGCAAAATCTTAAAGTCATTGCCTCATTGGGTAAGTAAAAAATACTTGGCCCTCTTCGAGTATTATTTATTATTTATTTATGGATCTTCGAAATCTGGTTAGAATAAAAGTTAAAACTAGGAAAAAGTAAGAAATTATACAGAAATTTTTAAAATTTTAAGTTTACTCCGCGACTTGATTCAATTTACATAATTATTACAAGAGATTAATATTATATCCTGAGTATCTTATGTTCAGTCAAAATAAAGTAGACAAATTGTTACTAGTTTTTTACTTGTTGACTAGTTAAAATTTCAAACTGCACAACATTTTAGAATTTTCTTTTAAATTAAAAAAAAAGATAATTAGAATCTTGCATTTAAATCAAGGTATTAATTCTTGGATTAGTCTAATCCCAAAAAACACTTTTTTCCACATATATCTCCAAATTGCCCGAAAACAAAATCTGAAAGCTGCCCGTAAGATCACCTAACGCCAACAGTCCGCTGCCCAAAATCCCAACGGGCAGTCCAAACTCCAATACCACTTCTTCTTTTTAATCACTTTTCCTTCATTTCCCCCCATCACACTTCTTCACTTCCACCACCACCGCCGCCGCCGCGCCTCACCTCCTCCGCCGTGGTGGGCGGCGCGTGAATGCCAATTCCCTGAGAATGGGGCAGGGTCTGAGCTGCAGAGAGCACGAAGAAACTGAGCTGTTCGACGCGGTTCAGAATGGAGAGCTCGAATCAGTTGAAGCAATGGCGGACGAGGATCCAAATCTGCTGGCGCTGAAAACTTTTCGCGGGAGGCTCTCTGCGCTCCACGTGGCGGCTGAGAATGGGCGGATCGAGGTTAGGCTTAAATTTTGATGTGATTCTGTGTTTTTTTCTTCTTCAGGTTAAGATTGTTTTGTGATGGTTGATTTTATTGTTTTTGATTAGGTTCTCTCTATGCTGTTGGATCGGTTTGGTAATCCGGATATCTTGAATCGACACAAACAGGTGATTTGATTTTTTTTTAAGTATATATTTTATTTTTGTCATTTTTGGTGTTTTAATGTTAATTTTTTAATTCGAGTTTGATCGAGATCCAGATTGTTTTGCTCATCCATTTTCTTTATTTATTTTTTTAATTTTTGTTTAATAGACTCCATTGATGTTAGCTGCTATGCATGGAAAAATTTCCTGTGTGGAGAGGCTGATTCAAGCAGGAGCCAATGTATGATAATCTTTTTCAACTCGTGCATTTTTTTTTACTGGATATTTGTGCATAATTTTGCTGATGTAATTATTTTTGTTGGTTTATTTTTTATGTTTTCCAGATTTTATTATTTGATACATTACATGGGAGAACCTGTTTGCACTATGCAGCTTACCATGGTCACTCAGATTGTCTCCAATTAATCCTCTCTGCTGCCAATTATACCCCTGTTTCTCAATCCTGGTAATTATCTATAAATTTCTCGCCTTTCATAAATTCATATAATTCATGAAAATCGAAACAATATACTAATATTTTATCACATGCTCAATTAAGGGGTTTTTCGAGATTCGTCAACATACGAGATGGAAGTGGATCGACCCCGTTGCATTTAGCAGCTCGTCAAAGACGGCCCGATTGTGTTCGCATCTTATTAAGCAGTGGGGCCCTCGTGTGCGCTTCTACCGGTGGATATAGGTATATCACATTAATTTCCAATGTTACTAAATCATGCTTTAGTGTTGATGTTAAATTTTACGGATTAATAATTAAAAATGCAGCTATCCCGGTAGCACACCTCTTCATCTGGCTGCTCGTGGAGGCTCGTTGGACTGTGTCCGTGAGTTGCTTGCTTGGGGTGCTGATCGTCTTCAAAGAGATTCTACTGGGTGAGCTGTGTAAAATTTTTTTCGCAGGAATCGAATTTGAAATGGGATTTTTAAGTCGTGTCGTGTGGGTGAAATAAAGTTAATTTTAAATGATCAGTAGAAAACAAATAAAATTTATTGGAGTTATTACTGCTATGTGAATAAGTAGTTAAGTTTTACAAATTGTAGGTAATTTTTCATTTAGTTATGCTATAACATTTAGTTGTAGGTAATTTTTCATTTCCATGAATACCTACTTCATTATTTCAAAACCACACTATTTCGTTTACCTAGACTAACTTTTACGGAAAACCTAGTAAATAATGAATAAACAATTAATTAACCATGGAGGCATACATAGAAATACAACACTTTAACCATATTAACCAACATTTTCTTAAATTGTGTTAGATAACACCATAAGATCTTTTCGGGACAGGGGAAGTACTATTTTAAAGTAATATTTTGTGTTTATTTTTTTGTTGAAGGGATAATTACGAAAGTACCCTTGAGGTTTGAGTTAATTACTAAAAACAAAACTTTGAAAATTAGAAAAAGTAGATTCAGTGTTAAAATTAATTGGCTAACTGTATATTTTTATAAACGTGAAGGGTTTTCTTGAAATGTTTTACTTAGATTATTTTGTAATTAGGACAAACTTGAAGGTTATTTTTGTAATTAACCCTTTTGTGAAAACGAAAACTTAACACAAGGCTATGGTGTGTGTCTGCAGGAGAATACCTTACATGGTTGCAGTGAAGTATAAACACGGCTCGTGTGCTGCTTTGTTAAATCCTCTGGCTCCGGAGCCTTTAACTTGGCCGTCACCGTTGAAGTTTATTAGTGAGCTCAATCCCGATGTAAAAGTCTTGCTGCAGAAAGCTCTAATTGATGCCAATAAAAAGAGAGAAAAGGCAATCTTGACGGACGTTGCTTTTTCCCTTGAACCGCCCCTGAATTCTGACGGTATTGATGATGAATCTGAGGTACTACAAAATCTGAAAACAATTACTTTAAATTTGAAATTAAACTTTGCTTAACTGCATGTTTGGGTCATTGAATATAAACCACCATAAATTTATTTGGAACAAAACAAAGCTAACTTAGAAACTTACAAAAGCCATCCTTAATGCTTGATTCTACTTACATTTTGCCTCAACCATTAGTTGATATGATGGGATTTGCTGACGTCATCAAATATATTACAATTACACCCTTTAATTTTTCAAAATATTACAATTAACCCCAAATTTTGTCTGGCTATTTGTACTCAAAAGAATTGAGGGATGTTATAAATGGTAATATATAAGACCAAAGTATGGGGTTTATAGTAATATTCAGAAAAGTCGGGGGATGCAATTGCTAAAGTATTTGATGACATCAGCTTTTTTCCCCTATTAAAATGATGAATGAAATAACACTATTTTTTTCTAATTTGAAACTAATGTACGAAATTTATTTGGCTTACACAGGCTGGCGAAGCCGACCAATGTTGCATTTGCTTTGAGGAAATTTGCACGATTGAGGTTCAAAACTGTGGTCATCAAATGTGTGCTAATTGCGTTTTAGCCCTCTGTTGTCACAGCAAACCCAATCCGTCTACAAACTCTGCTAAAACCCCAGTCTGCCCCTTTTGTCGAAGCAGCATTGCCAGATTAGCCGTTGCCAAGAGCGAAACTGATAGTGAAATCGAATTGGAGTTGAGTCCTGCAAAACCGAGAAAATCAAGAAAGTCAATTAATCTAGGCGAATGCAGCAGCAATTTCAAGAGCTTGTCGTCGTTGAGTTCTTTCGGGAGATTGGGTCGAAATTCTGGAAAAGTTGCGGCAGATTGTGATCAGGAGTTCGATAAACCTTAATATTTGGTAAAAAAACGGGTAAAAACTCGAGGAATGCCGTTTCGAAGGAGGTATTTGTTATTATATAGATGAGAGAGATATTGATATTGAGAAAGGAGAAGAGATTATTGAAGGATTAATTAGGTGATCATTCTTCTAGCTGATTCCTATTGCAATTGCTTTGAATTGAGTGAGAGCTCAATCATTTTGTACTCTGATATGTGAGTGAGGAGGCATATGAACAAGTATGAAAAGGACATTTCTTCTTTACTCAAGTTGCTTGGTTTAAAATGCTTTGATTTTATTTAGTTACTAAAACTACCTATGAGTTTTGGGATAATAAAAAGAAAAAGAAAAAGAAAAAAAGAAACATAGAAGATGCAAATTTACCCCCCAAAAAAAGACCCTTTAGTTTTGATTCAATCTTGCATTCCCCCCTTTAATTTAAATATATTACAATTACCCCTTCTAAGTTTAAGCGAGAATCATACTTCAAGTGAATTTTTCGTAAATTTGAAAATTTTGGGTTTTCTGTAAATAACCCAAACTTAGGATATTTTATATAATTATCTCAAATTACAAAGGCAAATGCTTTTGTTTGGTCAGATTCTCTTATATATATTAGCATTTGTACTATGATGTTATTTATTGATTTTTGTAGAGTTGATGTATTTATTTTTGGAAATTGCAAAAAATACCCAACGTTTTGAAAAAAGAGACTTTTACATTGCATTAACTTTTCAATACTCCTAATTTCACTTTACTAACTACGATTACTTTTATTACTTTGTGTATCGCGGCTAGAAATTCGAATCACACCGCCTTTGTTCGTGCAGTGTTGTTCGTGCAGCTAATTTTCAATACGGACCACGAGTAGAAATTCAATGAGTGTGAGTAATTATGCTCCTTAATTGATTTGGTGCTCATTTTAATTCGGTGAGATGAGTTTCAAGTTAAAAATAAGTATGGCTCTTGTCAAGGTTAGTATTAGGGATAGTGAGATTGTGTTGTCCTTTATTCAAACTTGTTTCCAGGCGGAGATGACTGAATTATTTCTCTCACTTCTCACTCGGAATTTTTGTTCTTTACTTTTTATTTTTTGAGGTAATGGCCATGATTTTGTTAATGACCTATTAGATATAGAGATAAATTGGAAACGATACATTAACATAACACATGTTTTATTTTTTTAATAATTATTAAGTTATATAAATAAGTGGAAACAATATACAAATAATACAAAAATTCCATATTTTGACAAAGTTCACTTTTACACTTATTAGGTATATAAATAAACCATGAAACAATACAAAAATATAATTTTGACTGAGTTCACTTTCCTAATTATTAAGATATAAAAACAAACTGAATATAATATATATACACATATTTTGATTAAATTCACGTCCCAATTTAACCCGTGTTATAATCTATTATGATAATTTGGTTGTTGTACTTGAAAGTGTTAATTTTTCATAAATATTTAACCCGTGTTATAATCTATTGATTTTTTATCATGATTTATTGATTTTTGTAAGGGGCTTTTACCAATTAGGCTAAAAGCAAAGAACCATATTTCATTTAACCCAAACGATTTTTCATATATTTTATATATTTA
Organism: Phtheirospermum japonicum; assembly: GCA_014905375.1. Taxonomy (NCBI): domain Eukaryota; kingdom Viridiplantae; phylum Streptophyta; class Magnoliopsida; order Lamiales; family Orobanchaceae; genus Phtheirospermum; species Phtheirospermum japonicum. Next base: position 51,798 of record BMAC01001482.1, read on the forward strand.
ACTAAGATGCATACATTACAAATTTATCCCTAATTTAATACAAACCCTCCTCTACGAATAGAATTTCATACTTTCTTTTAGAATTTCATATTAATAATTAATTTGACGGGATTTGAGTACTAATTTGACGGGATTTGATTAGAGTACTAATTTCATACACGCCATTACAATTCACACAATTTATAGAGTCGGTGCAGTTTGAATTTGTTGAAAAAGTCTCATTTTAATGTTTCGGAATTTGTTGTTTCTACAATACACACTATTTATAGAATCGGTGCAGTTTGAATTTGTTGAAAAAGTCTCATGTTAATGTTTCGGAATTTGTTGTTTCTACACAAGTCGGTTGAAGGAAAGCTATTGAGAGTTTATTTAGGGCAATACAGCCGGTTCCTATTTATAATTTATTAATTAATAAAATTAACTGACCTTAATGGGATAAAGTATTTTACCGGTTCCTATTTATAATTTATTAATTAATAATATATTATAATACAAAACTCAATACATCAGTTGAAAAGAAGAAAGATTCTCAATTAATACCAAATCAAAACTTCTATTTACCGTTTAGTTACTTTAAAATAATTTATCCATTAAGGTCAGTTAATTTT
>BMAC01001482.1:52430-85356 GCA_014905375.1 Phtheirospermum japonicum
TTTTTTTTTTTTAATTGTTGTAGTAACATACTAAAATAAATAATAGAGCCATCCCATAGATGGATAATAAACATTTTTGTCTGAAAAAGATGGACAATATATATTTGTTTATTATATTATGCATGCTTCATGTATCGTTGGTTTTCTGTGTCAGAAATGGGTCATGCCCTTGCTTACTAAAAATCGAAAGTTGTGCAATAGCACTTTAACTCTTTTCACATGGCCCTGAAATGATGCTGTTTTTCAGTACTTAAACTATGCTCTGTCCAGTTGTTAGTATATTTTTGAGATGGCCTTTGGTTATTTAATTAATACATCGTTCCCGAAAAGAAAATTATACTAGTAAATTTTACTAACAATTAAAAAGCCCAAAAAGGAAGATTGAATTTACTTGTGTTAGTACTTCTGAAAATTTGAGTCATGAGAACGAACATAGCATCTCATAGTGACTGGTGCAGTTGAGTTTAATTCAAGTGTACATTTCTGGACCACCTCAATTATAGTCACCCTAGTTTAAACTGCTATAAGACCCGTCTTATGTCAGACGGATATTTTCGCATCTAGCGTAAGACAGTCTTACACAAATTTAATACTCTCTGGTCGTTTGTAGTCAACCGGTTCGTTCTTTCACGACAAGAGCATCACCCTCGGCAAACCTCATCGGCATTTCCAGCATTCTCGAGCTCTCACGGAGATCGACGAGGGGACGGATATCCGAGCCCGTACGAAGCCAAGAAGAATTACAAGACGAGAACATGGTTCTTATCGCTATGTTCGAAACTAAGCACCGACGCCGTGAGCATGAACGACAACGCCCCGTCCCTCGGGCCACTTTCTTGAAGCCGAGAGACGAGCCGCCGCCGGCAGTTACCGAAGGGAACCCTAGCCCGGGCGGGCGCGTACGGGCCCGACGATTTTTCTCATGCTCTCGACCCGAACTCGTTGTTTGTCGGAGGGCATGTCGCGCCTCCCGCAATCGAGCGGCGAGAGGAGTTTAAGTAGGGATTTGTTGGCCCGTGAGAACGACGACGACGGGCCCACGTTGCTACTATCATGTTTATGTGGAAATCTTACTCGTTGATATTTTTAAAAGGAGAAACCTATGAGAGATGGATATATATTCCTCACACGAACGGGTAATTAATTAATTAATTCAGTTATAATTGTTATTTTGCAACTGAAAATTCTCATTATCATATTTTTCCTTCACAAATCAAAACTTATTTATTTTTTCCTTTTCTCAATTATTTTTTTAAGAAAGGAAAATGGGTTTGTTATAATTATTATAATTAATTTTCCAAAAAAAAAAGGTACAATTATTTAGAAGTAAAAAAACAAAAAACAAACAAACCTGGGTATCAAGATCAGAAGAAGAATCAGAGGAGGAGATTGGGGAGGCAGTGAGTAAAGTGTTAAAAGAAAGTGAAGCGTTGAGATCATCACGGTTTCGGACAAGCCCAACTCTTACATTCAATGGTTGGAGCCCCAATGGCCACCCTTCTTCCTACATTAATTATTCATAATCTTAATTACCAAACATTTTGAACTTAATTTCAGATAAAACATAAGTAACTCAAGAAAATGAAGAAGAAAAGTACCTGCTGAGGTTGAGCCATTGCTCTCTTCTCCCCGTGTGATGGGATTTTTGAAGGGGATATATAGTGAAGTTTTTTTGTTATTGTTATTTTTTTTTTAAATTTAAAGTGGAAAAGTGTTGTGTTGGGAGGTCACTTCATTTGAGAGGAGATTTGAGGGCAAGAAGTGAAAACTGTCTTTTCATAAATAAACATAGTCGCATTCTCTTTCCTAGACAAGAAATGGATTGCTCAGAACCATATTACAGTATTATATATTTTTCACTGGCATAAGAGGTCAAAATGCGTAAATATAGCAACTTTGAAATCGGATTGTGAAAATATATCCAGTTTAAAATGGATTGTGAGATTAGGTGTAGTTCCATACTAAATTTGCAATTCCTAGATAAAACATTTTTTTAAATAGAATTGTAGATTCAATCTGCGATTCCTAAAAATTCTTCAAAAAAAAAAAGAATAAAATATGAATCGTACATTTAACCTGCGATTTCATTATTTTAATTTTTTAAAAAATAAAAAATCGAACACACAATATGCAACTCAAAAAAACTAAACAAAACAAAAAAAAATGAAATTGAAATCGGGCATCAAGTGTGCGATTTCCAAATTAAAAATAATATTAATAATTAAAAATCGCACACCTTCGCAAATTCAGTATGCGATAACACCTAATTTCACAATTCATTTTAAACCGGATATATTTTCACAATCCGATTTCACAATTGCTATATTTACGCATTTTGCCCTTAGAAGCAATTTGGCCTTTTTTTTTTTTTCTTTCTTTTTTTTTTTTTTTCCATTTTTAATGTTACTCCTTCATAAGGTAAATAGTTATTGCCGCGTGTTAAGAAAATACTGATTAATATAGATTAAATATTGTAAATTTTATGTATATTGTGTGACGAATTAATTATTTATTTATTTATAATTATGAAAGATTCTAAGTACCCTCCATTTTACCATAACCGTGCATTTTAAGTTATTAGATTATTTCACTACATAAAAAATTGAAATGATGCATAAATATAGTAAAGTAATATTCCTGCCCAGAACAATGAATTAAGACAAATTAGGAAAGAATAAAGTTCAGTAGAGGAGAAAAACCAGTATTTCCTAAATCATTAAAACATTATTTAAAAACAAATAATTTCTAGAAAAATAAAGTTTGTCTTTTTTTTTCTAATAAAGTAATACTATAAATTGAAGTAGTCTCTCTCCCTCTACAACTAATTACTAATTCTCAACAACTTTGAAAAAGAATGGGCGATTATGTTTTCTAACTTTGCACTGAGTTATTCGGTTATTCCTAGTAATTAATGACCTGAAATGGCGCAAGCATATGCATATGCAAGGTTTTATTTGTTCCCACTTTTTTCTGCTGTTTCAATGGGTATAAAGGACGGGTCAAGAAGATTTGATGCCCGGGTTGTGGGACCTACATACACTACTCAAATTAGTGGTCAATGTCTTAACCACAAAAGATTACATTTTCATTTTCGTCACAATGAAATAAAAAAACAAAATATCCTACTCAATTTAAAAGGTAAAATAGCAAAAACGTTAAAATCTCAATTACACTAATTCTGCCTTTATCTATATTTGTTTTTATGATTTGCTAAATGAAACACCTTACCTGGAAAAAGTTTAATCTAACTTAAAAATACGAAATATAATTTTATTTTTTTTTAAAATCACGTCGAACAAGAAAATTGTGAACTAGTTGATCATGAGTCAATAAAAATCCTTTCAATTAAGGGAAAAAACGACAAAGACCTAAAAATGGATAATCTATTGTCAATGTTAAATATAATTTTTTTTTTGGTATTTGACTAATATAAATAAAGTACACTCGAAGCCCAAGAACCTCCCTAGTTTACATTACCTGTAAATTGTATTAATAATATTGAAATACATAGTAAAAATACCCTAGAAATATAAGACTTGATATAGGGGATTATTATTTACTTTCATTTACAACTTAGCTTATCATATAATTTCACTTTTCTTCTCAACCAAACATAGAAACGGTCTTCAGCTTATTTCCTGTTAATATGCTAAGTTCTACCTTAACTCGAACCTCAAACTAACTGTAAACTTGAAATAATTAAAAGGTGGTATTAGAAAAGTGAATAAAAATTAAAAAGGTGTGAGACGCCAGAAAAGTTAGAGGGCTAAATGACAAAATGACCCTCCCAATTCCAAAAGAATGTGGCAGATAACGAACCCCACTGATTTGACTGAAATTAGAAATTGATTATTACTATATGCTAAAGATTCCATTAGCCCAAACAAGCCACAAATATATTACTCCCTCCGTAAAAATAAGTATGCAAAGCAAAAGGACACATCTTCCGAAGATAAAATAAATATAATTGAAATTGTAAAATTTTGCTATTTTCCCTGCTTTACATTGAACCTTTTTTTTTTTTTTTTTTTTTTTTTAATGTGACGCAACCTCTTATTAATATAATTAGCATTTTAAAAGGAATCCGCTTAAGAAACCCATTGATGATACGTTTGGTGTCAAGCTTTCAGGATCAGCAGATTTTCTAGCAAAAATACTCATTGTCTGAAAAGAAAAGTTGGTGATGAACTTGTTTCAACAAACTTTGAAAGGAGTAGAAGACTCCTTTTTATATCAGATTTTTTTTTTTGATCGTCATGATTTTTTTCAATATGTCGATCAATAATAAGTTTACGAAAAAAGTAGAATACAATGTTGACTACTTATATCAGATTCATCCACTGTATATTTTTCTTCAAGTGCTAGGCCAACTCGAGTAAAACTCAAGATCAGTCATTTTATCTTCAATAGAGGTAGCCACAGCTGGTGATACAATTCAATTTTTCCAAATATCTACCGTATACATTTTTTATTAAAGATGAGTCGTGTTTACATACTCGGGGAGGAATGGGCACGAATTTGGTCGAGATATTATTATCTCAGCTAGAAGTGAGCAGATATACTGGTTACCCGAAATCGTTTGGGATTCGCCGGGTCCAATCCCAGAACCGAACCCATCGGTACCGACTCTGGTTCCAATTTCTTGGAACGGTTATGACCGGTGCCGATTCTGGGTCTAGACTTTCAAGACCCTGTACCCAGAGGGACCGGTTCCGAGACCGGGTACCCGGTACAAAAATTTTAATTTAGAATCGGATATTATAATATTCAAACCTCTTTTGGGTTAAAATATGCAATTGGACTAGTAATTAATAATACGTATGGAACTAATGGCATAGAGCATACGTAGTTTAGCTAATTTATTAATATAAACCTTAAAAAAGAAAAAACTCGAACAAAGATCGAGTACCCGGTTTCGAAACCGATTTCAACCTTAATAGGGAAAGTACTTTTGAGAACCTTCACTAGACTTTGTGATTTCAGAGACTTTCAAAATTGTCAAGGAGAGTGCGGGGAAAAAAATTAAGCTTGTAGTAGGATTCATTCACTGCAGGTAAAATTAAACTAGTTGAGAATCAAAATTTGAAAAGATAAACCCTGAAAATTGAGTCACTTGAGATGCGCAGTGTGATGGAGAAGTTTAAAAATGTTTTACTTGTGTTTAAGATCCAAACTAAAAGCATAAATTGACATTCGCACTAAATACTTAAGTTTTAAACAGGTGCACGATCTTGTGATCTAGTTAATAGAGCAAGATCCACGCCCAATACATGGGCATAAGAATGAGAATGAACTGTCAATAAAGAATCCCAAATGTAATTTCAAGCTAGGGTGCGATGACAAGGGAAGACTTTAATAATGAGACAAGATCCAAGTCTAACAAGCAAACAGCCTCTAGTGTCGGTGTCATCCAAGATGATGCAATGAAAAGACTTCAAATAAATAAAAATAAAAAAGCATAATTGAGTTCAACATTATGATGCATAATAGTCAAAAAGTATATGGGGAAAGGGGTCCATCACTCCATTCTTCGAGGTTCACACTAATCATTGGCCAAACATGTAGTACTAATCAGAAAAGTAAACATATTCTTTTTTTTCTTCTCCTGCTAATTTGTTTTAGAAAAAGGTAAATTAATATCATCACTGGTCTAAAATTTTCCATTTGATATGTTATAGTCCTAAATTGTCAAAGCATACAGTAAGAATTAATAATGAAATGTATAATATCATAATAGAAACAAGAATGGGTGTTTGAAATTCTGAAGGGGAAAGTACCATACCCAAGTTGTGATGAGGAAAATTATTCAACTTGTCCTCAAAGAGCTCATGATCTCATTGCGAACAGGGCCCAGGTAAATCTTATCTGAACCCAAAATATGGTACACAATATCGAATAATTTAAGTTCTGTAAGAAGAGCAAAACAGGCATACGCAATCAAAATTTATCCTGCAGACAATCTCGGCACACTGTAATTTGTAATTTGTTCGCCCCATGCTTTTAACAGACAAAATATAGAAATTTATTAAAAATACAATGCCTGTTTTCACCGTCCTGAGTAAATGCTTTTGGTACATAGAGTACAATTACATAATTTTCTTGGGATCATGCAAAGATGGTACAATTACATAATCTCTTTCAGAGTGTGCAAGATGGTGCAAGTACATTATCTCTTCAAATCGTGCAAGCTGGCATGCTATCTAGTATGATGAGAAAATAAAAGATTTTAATTGTGTTTATTATTATTTTTTTTTTAAATTTGGTTTATAAGATTTAGCTATGTTGTAGAGAGCCCTTGATAATAATACGTATCAAAAGCCTTCGGCAGCAAACGACTCAATTAGCCCTAAGAATGCTTTGCACCAGGCCGATACTCTCCAATTCCAAGCAAGTCCTGCAAATATTTATGAAAAAGAATCGAACACACAGAATATTTACGGAACTTCCTAAGACCTTTTAGCCAAAATGTATACAGTATTAGTGATTGTAAATTGAATTTTCATAAGTTAAACTAGTATTGCACTGCATTCTCTATGACTATGCTACCCAATGTCCAGTAGTTATTTGGGCTTTTAAAATGGGCTTTTTACAAAATTGATTTCGAATATTGTGAAGTGTTTGGGGGAAATGCAATTTTATGCCCTTTCACTTGAAGTCCACTAAATAAAATTCAAAAGACATATAAATTAGCACTTCTACAAAATGGACTCTTGGAGAAACAATTATTTCAGAAGTCCTTTATATATATCAACCAAACATATTACCCTTTTTTTTGTGGCTAAATGGACTTTTATGCCCAGAATTCCATTTTTAACGGGATCCCAAACATGCTTAAAACCTTGTTGCCCTCTCAATATAGAGTAAGCCCATCAAGTGTTATAATTAACATTCAGAGGAAGTAAAGAGAAACCACAGATTAAAATGGTCACAAATCTCTCCAAAACAGTAAAAAGCTGAATTTATGTTTTACATAATTAACATGCATAAATAGAATTGAGAATCTGAAGATTGATTTGAGGGCAACAAGTGCAACAGATGAATGTAACATGACTGAGACATGCAGCTTTTTGAATAAGGTAACACACACCTGGCATGCCCTATTTTTGGCTCTAGTTTCAGCAGTGCTTGGAATATCGTGATTTGGCTTCTGAAACCTCTTCTCCCGTCGTTCACATGAACCCCATCCATCTGAAAACCTTCCACCCCTACCAACAACAACTAGGAATTAAAAAAGGGTAATAGTTATGCGTAAGCGAGGAATTAGATGAAAACTCAACTTATTGAAATAGTAAAATTAAAAACATACTGCATGTGTGCACGAACAGTGAACTCAGCACGCTGGACATTGCGATTCTCATCGTATTCAATGGTCTTGTCTTTAATTTCATAGGACAGATTGAAGTAAAATGAAATTTTCCTCCAGCCTGTATAAACGTAAACCTTAATCTTATATATCCCAAAATCACATGCTAACTATTTGTATAGGGAAACATAAAATACAAGCTTCAGTTATACCTGACTTCTTAATATAAGGATTCCCAGATATCACGGTGTAGTCATTTTTCTCCAATATCTGTCCAAAAGATATTCATAACACGGAAAAAAATAATAATAAATAAAAAAGAACAGAAGCTACCGCTATCAACATTTAAAGAGTCGGCTTGTGCTTGCATATGTGTGACTAACATGAGAGGACACAATAAGCTTCCCCGCTCAATACACAATGCTATTTAGGTCGCAAACTAGTTGTATGAACAAAGGTTGGCTATAAGTTGCAAGATAAAGAAAACTAAGGTGCTAAACAGACAACACTGTCAAAGAATATAATAATCTCAAAGCTTAATTAATTTCGAATTGGTCAATATTTTGGATTCGAAATAACACAAAGCCATTACAAGTTCAGGGTTACGATGCCACATGCATAAGGTACTTTATGTCTATATATAACAGTGAGGTCTGATTTGATTTGTTTTCCAATTTCCATTTCCTTCTGCAAAATTTGCCAGTTCTGAAACTAACACCAATACGACTTGTCAATTTTACAGGACTTCACAAAACCTAATTACTTGTAGATATTCATCCAGGAAATTAGAAATGCTAATAATTAAAAAAAAATTAAGATACAAGAAGCTGGAGCAACATAATAATGAGCATATCAGATAAGACTTCATGAAATCAGATTATATACGTATAGAACCTGTAACAGATCTGAACTTAGGTACAAAATTACCAGTCGAGAATAAATTTAGCCAGCTAAAAACATTGAAAAAAATTACAGATCCACTAATAACTCACCGCCATAGCTGCGTTTTGGTAGTCCTTGAACAGCGAAACAGTCGGAAACTGACCGGCCAAGCAATGTCTCGTCTCCATGTTCTCGTAACTCGCCGCCGACCCAATCGGACCATGAAAATTCGTCACCGCAGAATCACTCGTCCCAGGCGAGTCAGCAGTAAACGCCGTCGGCGTGCGGTTCACGTGCTTCACCATCATCAGTTGCGGCGGAGTGGACTCGTGAACGTGCGGCGTGTTTGCCGTTCTGGAGATTTTGTGAGGGCGGTGGTTCTGTACGACCTCGCCGTCGGGGCTATGATTGTGGTTAACGCGGTGGTTGCGAGGGTGGTTTGGGAATTTCGGCGGAGGGGAATTGAGGGGAAATGGAATCGGGGTCAGGGGTTTGGTGCGGGGTTTCGGAGCGGCGATGACGGCGGAGGAAAGGGACGCCGCGGCGGCGGAGTCGATCATGGCCCATAATGCGGCGTCGTCTAGGTCCCTATCGTCGACGGTGTAGGAGATTGGTGAGCTCATTTATGTTGGTACGATTTCAAATTAGAAATTTCGATTTTGGCTAAATAAACCGCGCACCGAGTTTGAATTTTAAATCTTCAGGCGACGTCTTCAGGAAGTTTTGGGAAGGCCTCGCTGGGCTGGGCCTAGATTCTAGGGTATTATTAGGGCTTCTCATTTTGGAGGTTCGTGGAATATTAGGGCCCAGAAGTAGATAAAACTGATAATATTTTGGGATGTGTGTAGTAACTGTAATTCCACAAAGAATATTATATTTGGGCTCTTAGTAACAGAGAGACTTTTTGGATTGCGTATGTCTAAGCCCCAAACTTTCTTATACCCGATTTGAATCCAGATTCAATTTTTGGAAAATTGCAGGTATGTAATTGAAATAAATTGTTTACAAATTACTGAAGTTTTGACTGGATTCTTATAATTTATTCATGTGTGAATGAGTTCTCGTAATTTTAAAATTAAAAAAAAAATGTGAATGAGTTTGAACGAGTTATTAGATGGCGAGAATTAAATTTGGCTAGTAGAAATCAAATTCACAAAGTAATGATAAGCATATTGTAGCCTGAAAAATATGATTGATATATCCCTTAAATTTGTGCAATTTACACAATTTTGACTGAGTTTTTTTTTTTTTTAATAATTTAAGCATATAAATGAGTTAATTTTAAACAAGTATCAAATGGCAATAATTAAATTTGATTAGTCAATGAATATTGAATGATTTAGAAAATTAAACTCACAAACTACCTATACTCGATAGATGTTAAATGAGTTAGATAATCATATTCACAATATAAAAATAAATTTATACACATTTCAAGAGCACATTTCAATATCTCAATTTACAACATATAATTGAAATATTACTTAAAATTGTGTAAGACTGAAATTTTATAATATGCGTGTGAATGGGCTTTATTAGCAAATTAGAAGCCCATATTTAAATTTGGATAATCGAAATTCAAATTCATTGACTAATTATAAACAATTACTACAAAGATGATGTGCTTTTTCCTTTTTGTTAAAGTGCCCATTGCAACATATCTAAAATTGCAGCAGAATAATTGAAAATATGACTAAAATTGCAAATGTAAAAAACCACTCCTATTTAGTATAAAAGTTCAATATTTTCAACCCCACAATTCACATCGTAGTAGCCTGCCTTGTGATCTCAATCATATGTACGCATCAAGTCATTATCATTACGTCATCTTTTTGCCCAATAGAATAGAGATACCCACAGTAGATGGAAAAGGGATGTTTGAAGTTGTAAGCTGACAATTTATTTTTTTTTAATTTAAATATGAGTTTTTTTTTTATTTAATGATTATATTTTTCATTTCAAGTTATTTTTAAAATAAATTATTCGATCATTAATTATTATTATTACATGTTTTTAATAAATTTTTTGTGCTCTCCCACACATATAACTCTATATTTCAATTATTATTTTATTATTTTTATATTAAATCAAATTCAATGGTTATATTTCAATCTCATATTATTGTTCAAAAGAATGTAATCACTATAGTATCTTTCGTTTCACAATTTTCCAAACTGATAGACAATTGCACATAGAGGTTAGATACCTTTTCATTTTAAAAAGAATTCGATTTTAGTTTTTTTTTTAAATATTTTAAAGTTATAATTTCAATTATTTTTACTTTCTAATTCATCAATCACTTAAATATAATTTCTTAACATAAATAATCCATTATTCTAAATATAGTATTGCCTCAATCACATAATTCCAACTATCAATAATTATTTAATTATTTTTATACTAAATCAATTTAATTATAATATTTTCATCTCACGTAGGTTCACACTCTCAAAAAATATCCTTCCAAGAAAGATTAAAAAGAATTAAGATTATTTTACACAACTTAACAAAATGTTGGTTAATATGTAGTTAAATAAAGAAGCAATTGCCAATTATACCATACGGTAATATGATTTTATCAACTACTCAAGTAATTATTCAAATTTTTATTTGTCCAATCATAAATATATAATTATACTCTTATTAAAATAATAATAATACTATAAATAATATAATATTAATAATCACCACCACAACCCATGTCGGTCACCGATAACTACCCGACCGCCGCTGCCTCCAGCCATTGTCCGGCGGAAAAAAATTTCACCTAATTCTTTTTTTTTTTCCAAAAAAAGTTTTTTCACTCAAGATTTATCAAAAAGAAATGAACTTTCTAACATTTGGAACATAAAATATTGGGTTTTCTTTCATTTTCTTACATAAAGTAAGATATTCACTATTAAAATTATAAATTTTCTCAAATTAAGTAATAAACTTTTGCAATCATCAAAATAAGTAAGAAATAAATTCAATAATATGCTATTAAGTAAAATATTTTTTGGCAAAAAATTTTGTGTTTAATAGGTAAAAATTAATATCAACATTTGCACATCACGTAAGAAATTTATGTAATCAAGTAAAACAGTTTTTGCTATCAAGTAAGAAATTCTCGAACATTAAGTAGGAAGTTTTCGAACATATAGTAAGAAATTTTTGGGCCAAGTTCTGTCTCTTATACACATCTAGATGTGTATAAGAGACAGTATATATATATCGTAAATTATCGGATCGGCCGACAAACTGGAGACGGACGACCACGGTCCCAACCTTACCAACACCGTAGACTCACTTTAGAATATGCCTTGGACATCCGTGCCACCACGGAACGACTTCAGTATCGGTAAACCTTCCCCCTTCTTATCTTAATAGGCTCATTTTGGGCTTTCCACCCGAAACCTCCTTCTCCCATAAGAGTGTCAGCCCTCCTGACTCTTTTCTAGTCATTCCACTCTGTCGATCGATGGTAGTATAAGAGATCTGTAAAATTGGAAGTGATTTTTTGCCGGTAGGATACGTAACTTATGATTAAATCAGTCTTGTTTACTCGAAAGCGAAGAGAGTTTCTCCTCATATCCATCTTCGTTGAAAATTCCATTCCTATCTATCATTATTATGGTATGTCTGGTCATATTCATCCTAAATGCATAAGATGTATCATGATTTATATGAAATAAGAATTAAAGAATGGGATTTCAGTAGTTTTCCTATGAAAACACCAAAACCTAAAGTTGATTTGAAAAATCATAAATAACAAAGATTTGAGTTATAAAAGATAAGCGTATATGTCTTGCATCTGTTTTATCTTTGAGAACCAGTTTGAAAATAAATGGTATTTTGATAATTATTATTCTAGACACGTGATAGGCATGAAGTCACATCTTTCTGATATTTCACCTGTGTCTAATGGTTATTTTACTTTTGATAGTGGTTTGGGTAATAAGGTGATTGAAATTGGATGTTTCAATGCCAATGGTATACCAAAATTGAAAAATATCTTGTTAGTTGAGAACTTGAGAGTTAATCTCTTTAGCATAAGCCAATTATGTGATCAAGGCTTACCTATTTATTTTACTTGTAATATATGCTCAATATTTAATAAAATTAACAAATGTGTACTTTCAATAATAAGATCAACTAAAATTGCTACCAGGTGTAGTTTAAGTATATGTATTTTAGGGTTAGTGATGTCCACAAAGCAGAGAAAATTAAGGATAAAAATATTACTTCCGTTAGATGTAACTACATACATATGGCACGAAACTGCATTACTCTCTCTATTGATAGAGTGGAACATCGATCTGATGGTAATTGTACTTCTCATCTTGTGTAGATGAAGCATGTGATTCATGAATGTGAAATCAAGTTGAATTTTAAGTAATCTTTTCATGATCATACTAACGCTATAAATTTTTCCAATAAATACCTTCACATGAAGCACATTGATACACTTTCTCACTTTATTAAAAGTCTAAATGAGAACTGAATGATTATCTTGTATCATGTTTATACACAAAACCAGCTTGCAAATATTCTTATAAAATCGTTTGATGCCCATAGATCTATTTCTCTAAGGAAACCCTAAGGATGTGCATTTTGTGATTTGTTTGTATCATATTATATTGTGTTATATTATATGTATATATTATATTATATTATATTATATTAAGTAAAATATAAAAAATGCATATAGGATATATATTTTATTAGGCATAAAGCATCACAAATCTTATATTTGATTATACGCTTAACATGAATCAACTTGAGAGCTTTTCAAAAGTTCTTTTAGCTTTCCCCGAAATTGTGTCACATTAATTTGTTGGAAAGAGAAACCTACATGAAATGATATAGTAATAACTATCACAATTTACTTATCAATGCGTTTTGACTATGAAAAGAGCGTCGTGCACAAAAAATGAATGTAGGATTTAGTTACCAATATGACATCATAACAGCAAGAGACAAATACTCTTGTGTGATGTTATTTCATTTGGTGTACATGATGGTTATCTAGTATAGTAATTTCACAAAATTAGTGCAATGAGTTTATTATATACTTTATTTTTAAATGCGCATAACAAAAGGCAATTCATGGAAAAATAATAATTGGGTAGATTTCTGATGAAAACATGTCAGTCATCTATAAAAGACTCATTATTCATGAAAAAATAATTTTTAATTAGATAAAAATCTTATTAAAACATGTCAATTATCTCTAAGCGAATCGTGTGCTAAAGCTAAAATTCTAGACTTTTGGATTTTTAAGATATTGCATTAAACTAAAATATATCATCTATTTTTGTTTTGTGTCTACAGTCCTAAAAGAAATATTGGGAGAGTAATATGAATTTTAGATTTTGATAAATGTTGAGTTGTATAAACATTAAATATTTTTATTTGGTTGAGTTTTTAATTTTGTGTGTGTTTTTGCATGCATAATTAAACATTTTATTGCATGATTTCCTTCTAAAATACGGACACAAAAATAATATTTGAAATATTATTCTCGATATATTATTTTAGGTCTTAATTTTGTTATTTTGAGATCATGTGTTAGTGGGTATGAATTGGCGGGATATGAGCATGAAGTACAGCTCCACTACTCCACCTTCTTGATTTTCCACAACCTCCATCATTTCACAATCTAAAGCTGTCAAACCCTCTCATTTCTCTCGATTATCTGTTTAGTATTCTCTAAATTGTAGACCAAAACTATGTTCCTCAAAACTTTAAACTTTCATTTTTGTGTTGCTACATCTATTCGATTTTCTTCTAAAACACAAGATGTGAGCACATAAACTGTAGAAATGAGGAAAGCAGGTACATAGTCTTCGACAACTTCGACTACGTGGTCGAGTAGAGCTCTATTTAAGGTGGCTCTCGAGCTACTAATTGTCTGAGCACTCATCATCGTGTTGCTTGATTTTACTATAGTAGGAATTAAGGGGAAGAACCTCAAATTGCTATCTGAAGATTTGTGTAGCAACATACTTTTTATTTTATGGGCATGTCCCTTCGACATCTCGGTCAAATAAGGGGAAGAATATGATAGTTTTTGAAGAGGTTCGAGGACAAGATGATATTTCATGATAATCTTATCCTTGATTACTTTAATTGATATTTGATTTTATCTTACTTTGGCTCTGATACTCGTATAGGTCTAAATGGTCCTCACATGTTTGTTTACTCTGATACATTGTATATGATCAGATTATACTTTTTTTATATACTTTTTATAGGTTTTCAAGAAACATGTTTTCGAACTGATTGCCAAAATGGGAGATTTTAAGAAAATGAGAATTAGTATCATTTGAATATATTCAATTATTTAATTACATTGTTTCTTGTAAGTTTTATGAAAACTAAGAATTTATTACTTATGGGTCATTAAGGGAAGATTTTATCTTCATGTAGCTTCCTTATATATTATATATTAATTAAAAAATATATTTATATTTATCTCTCTTACTTGCAAGTGTAGTTACATGCATAAGAAGGAGAGAGAAAATCAATAGATATGTAGATACTAGCGTGTAGATTTTGAAAGATTTGCAAAATCTAAGATGCATTAGAAAATTTTTAAATATGAAGATTTTGTATTGCTACACAAAAGTCAAAGAGTCCTATAGAATTTGAATTATATACAACGAAAGAAGAGAAGAAGGAAACATAATTATATTTACTAGAATTGCAGTAGAACTGCAAGGTAGAATTCGATTAGGAAAGAAAAACTCAAATATGAAAAGTTTATTGTTCCTACATGAAAATTCTAGAAATCGACATATGAAAATTTACATATCAGATCGATTTGATCGAAGGAAACTAAACCCTATAAAGATTCTACTTATAAGGAACACGTTTTTTGTAATACGGACCAACTCACGGTCCATGAAAATATACGCCTCCTTGAGGAGACCGACTTATGAGTTATTTATATAGATTTTAGGTCTCAATGTATATAACATGTGTTTTACACATACATACCATATCTTGAAATTTTTGATAACTTATTTTCTATATTATTTCTTAATTATATTTAAGATTTCATTCTATTTTTTTACGTTGCTGGAATATTCTACCAAATTTCTCGGCTAAATAAATGCTTACATGGCATGTCAGAGTTACATTTGTTTTTATCTTTTCTATTTTTGCAATTAAGTAAACTAATTATCCACCTTCAAAAGAAAATCACTTGAAGCCTCTTTCTTTCTTTCTCTCTTAAAAAACAAAAGAAATCAAAGTTAGAGTATCTTATTTCTATAGTTTAAACAACGAGATATTATTGTGAAAATGTAAAAAGTTTGGGTATATTTTATAATTTAATTTAGTTTTTTTTTATTGTTATCAATTGGGCTCTAATGATTGAAATTATAGGAACTTCACTAGAGTTGGTAATATGAATGGTCCAGACCTGAGCCATTGGGCTGAGTATAAGAACTGGGTTCGATTGACGCAGGATTTCCGGGCTTGAAAAGCTTTGCCCGAGTCTAGGTAAAACCGGGTTGGATTGAGCCGGTCATGGGCCAGACCAAAGGTTAGCAGCTCAACATCATCATCCATTTGGTAGAACGTAGAAAATAATAAAATGCCATTCAAAACAAGGGTCACGCTCTTGTCCGAGCGGACTGACGGATCATTCGTCAAATCAAAATTTCATAACTAATATATTATAATACAAAAATCAATACATTATAATATTAAAACTAATACATCATAATATCGCTACTACATCATAGTACTAGTATTAATATATCATAATATCGGGACAAAGATTTACAAAAACCGGGATTGTGTTTGGGTCTTTCCTGCCCATTTTCCCTCTTTTATCTAATACAAAATCGACGATCTATAACTTAATGTATATGTATACATAAGAAGCATGTTTTGGATTTGAACCGAAGAGAAAAAAAAAGAAAGAAAGAAACAAACAACTTTGCTGACAATTTCAATTTTATTTTTTCAAAAGGGTCCTCCAAATATTTTAGTTTTGCATCAATTTTTTTTTAAATTTGAATATTTGAATAAATAAGAACGAGTAGGCTCACTACCTTAAAAAAAGAATAAATCAATGTTTTTTTCGTATAAAAACTAATATACTACAGTACAATATATCATAGTGCATTCAATATATATCACAGGACAAATATATTATAATGACGGGTCAAATATTTACGAAAAAACACTTTCAAGTACCAAAACTAATAAATAATAGCACAATATCAATATATTATAATATCGAATCATATGTCCTGACGAAACATGACCATTTGATCATTTAGCCGGACAAAAATGTTTGCCCTAAATTAAAAGATCTTGTACTAAAATCTGGCCCTTTCCACTTCTTCACGTGGTGTCTTCAATTAAACATACAAAGAAGCTAAACCCTACCTAGTATGTTCATCCTTTGCAATAACTTTCTGACCTTATTCACAAAGTTGAAAGCATCTTTCTACCTAATTGCAATATAATTGATAACTGAATAATGCTTATCAGACTTTTGGGTTGGGGGTGGGGGATGGGATAGAGTACTAAAATACCTAGGATTCTCAAACTGAAAATGGAAAGATGCTTTTAAAATTGGTAAACCTTCTACTCTTATCCACACACCTAATATGTCTACTATTTGGTGTCATGGACATACATATAGTAACATATATAGATGGATAATAATTTTTATCTGAAATTTTAATGTTCAAATTTCAAAAAGAGAATCTTATGCAAATTAAAATGCTCCTCTACCTATTTTCATTGGTAAAGGGAGATCCAATCCATTACCTAGTGAATCAGTAGAAGTGCTAATATCAGAAAAAGGATGATTACTACAAGTTTCGTTCACATTTGATCTAATTACATAAGAATTTAACTCTCATTTATAATTACATTTACCCTCTTAACGTATTACAAATTTCATTGAGATTTATGTTTATCAAAGTGTAATTTGTAAAAAAGAAACAAACATGATAAGGAGATGTTTGTAATTTAAAAGATAATCTCGTGTTTTTCGCTTGCTAATTAGGTTAAAAATTGGGTGATATATCATGACTATGAAGATATAAATGATGATTAATAAATATTAAATTATTAATTTACATTTATCGTTAGCGATAAATATATAAAAAAATGAGCGAAGAATATTTTATGATACATGATACAACCCTATTCATGATATAAATCGTTTGGAGAGAGTCTAACTTTTTCTATAATTTAAATAATAGTTCAAGCATCCCTTAGAAAGAAAAAAAAAAAAAAAAGGGAAGAATATACCTTCAAAGACCACGATTTTATCGTGATATGATAATTCCACGATATGAGATAGTTTTGAGATAAGAAGGCGGAGCCGCGGAGGAAGCGTAGCCGGACAAAACTATGCATGGTTTTCATAATAACATCAACATCACAGACGAAGCTTAATGCAATTGACACGCGAGATCTCACCACGTGTAGAAGACGCGCACTATGGGCAATTCGATCGTTTTTGGATTTATATAATCATCTGATGAATTTCACAAGTATGTTCTCGAATTTGTCAACCAGATGTCATATACGTATAATATCCCAAACTTATCCAAAACAACTTGGATTGTGTGAGTTAATCATCTGGTGTTTTATTTTACTTTTAAAATATAAAAGTTGATTAAAATAAATTAATAAAATAATGATTGTTAATTTTATGTAAGTGAGTTCATACTGAGACTTATTTAAAAAATGTGTAAAAGGAATTGATAATTTGATGATATTTATTTACAGATAAATGAAGAGAAAACCAGGTGATAAAAGTGGTTTAATGGTGGGATTTCTTTAAAAACTTTTGTCTATTTCCTTTTCATTTTGGAAAAATCTAATTAACATTAAAAAAAATAAAAAATCATATACACTACAAAAAATTGTTCTATGCTGACGGATATTGCTAACGGGCATCATTTGCTGACGGCTTGTTGACGGGCAAAGGCCGTCAGCGAGCAACCCGTCATCGTATGTCCAGCAACGGATTTTTTTTTTTTTTTTCAAAATGTGATGGTGGTTTTAAAAAGTTTTAAAATTGCGTGGTGGGGGTTTTCAAATGTCGTGGTGATCGGCAAGTGAATATTTTGTATGATCGAGATTGAGATTAATTAATACTTTTGTCGTTGCATTAATTATTACACTGTTTGTTTGATTGATAGTTGCTTGGTGCAACTTATGAATGAAGTTGAATTTACATATATGCTCTTTGCTTTATATAGTCGGCCCATTTAGCGTTTTATACTCAAAAGTCACTATACATTAATAAAGTCACTATGTACTATACAACGTACTCTACTAAATTATAACAAAAAACTGAGTATGCTTGAAAAGACGTGATATTGAAATAGAGGTGACGAGTGTTGAAACATCACATCATGGATTTTAAGAGCGTGGTTTAACATCGATAAGTATAAAATCTTTATGCACTGAAACACTTACCTTGGACCCGTTTGTGATTTAGTATCAAGTAGAGTTTGATACTAAATTCTGTTGTCCACTAATTTGGACAGTTTGACAATGTGATTGTAATGTGATTATCTTACGGTATATCTATTTTTTGAACTTTTGGATTTTGGTTTCCATCTATCATTTGTTATAGGGTGCACTGCAATGTATATGTGTACTTAGAGAACTAAGGGGAGATGCTGCCGAAATTTTCAGATTCTCAAAATGTATAGTAAGATAATTTTATTACTGAATATCACATTCTTGAATGGGATAGGGCCCTTACAAAAAATTCAATCATTTTCTATAGGCACCCTCATAGCGCTCGATTATCTATAATTTGATCATCTATATTATTAATCACAATTAGGATATTATAGGATGAGTTCTGATCATAGTTGGATGTACAAACCATTGTTCTGAAAATCGGACCGGTCATCGAACCGGTAAAGTTACAGGTTCAGTGGTTCACAGGTCCAACCGTGGTCGGATCGGTTTTATATATATATACCACTACTAAATATGTTATAAATAAATAGAATAAATTAGATCAATAAAATATATGATAGTAAAATATATTAAAATTTAATTCAAAGAGTCCATATGAATAAATATGAATTCATCAACCACAATACAATATAGAAAAATGTAGTTGAATTAAATATAATGAAAAAAAATCAAATAAAATAGTTCAATTCTAATATCATCTCTCCAAGTCCAACAACTTCAAAATTAAATAAAATTAACCATCATAATTTGTATTTATTTGTACTCCAAAAAAAAAAAGAGTCAATTTTTATTTAATATAAAACTTAGAAAGCAAAAAAAACAAAAAACGGTTGAACCTGTCACAGGTTCACCGGTCCAACCGGTTCATGACCAGTTTGATCGGTTTTTGAGTCTACCGGTTTGCACATGAAAACCGAACCGGTGTGGTGACTGGTTCCCGGTTGAACCGTTCGAACCGACCGGTCCGATCTGGTTTTCAGAACCATGGTACAAACGAAGGGTGAACGGTTATCTGTCGAACACACGTTCATGGAAGGGGTTAATAGTTTCATACAATGTGCACTCACCCATGGAGCAATGAAGGACGGGGAAAAATTAAAGTGTTCTTGTAGTCAATCTAAACGTGGGAACTGCAGTTACCACGATGTAAATGTTGGGAACCCAATACATTCGAGCTTTTCTTGACTATGCACTAGAGACCCGACGACTCTTTCACTGATCTCAATCGCAACAGACTTTTGTAAGTATTTTTTTAGATGTAATTAATATATATATATATATCTTTCGATTCTAATCCTCGTAACGGTAAATTATACATCAATCAAAATATTGCAGGAGGAGTATCAGACGTTTGAAGGAGGCTCATGCTTCATCATCGGATCCCGCTGCCATTGACGAGAACACGATTTATCTACAGACCTTTGGGGTGAAGAAGGGTTATCGATTTAGTATGGGATATTTAGGAACTCTTCTAGATTCGAAGAGTTCCATAGGTGGTACCTCCTCTGATCCTGATACCCATGTCTCGGAGCTCCAGGCGCAGATGGAGCTTTTGAAGAGCCAGGTCGAGAGTCAACTCCAGGCGAGTGAACGTGCATATCAGAAGCAGCTCCAGGGCATGTGTGAGGAGCATGCACGTCAGCAACTCCAGTATGAGGCGACTCTCCGTGACCAGGTGATGCAGGAGGTCGCGCAACGATGGCAGCGCGACGTCGACGACCGTCCTCTGCTGCTGCTGATGATGATGCTTCTGCGGTTAGTTGATTTAGGAACAAGTAATATTTATATTTGGTACTTTATTTATTTTTTATACATTATACGATAAAATTGTTAATTAATTATATTTTAGTTTTAATTTTATATTTTATTGGGAATGTAAATTAGTTTTCATATTGAATAATTATTTGTGAATAAGTACAGGCAAACATATCAAATAAAATAAAATCTAAAAATAAATTTATTTAAAAATGCTAATGGGTCGAGTAAACTGTCATCATATGCTGACTGCATATACCCGTCAGCATTATTTGAATTTGCTGACGGGCCTTACCTGTCAGCATTTGCTGACGAGATTAACCAACCCGTCAGCATTTGCTGACGGGTATCAGATTATGGTGCTTTGCTGACGGGA
Source organism: Phtheirospermum japonicum (assembly GCA_014905375.1). Classification (NCBI taxonomy): domain Eukaryota; kingdom Viridiplantae; phylum Streptophyta; class Magnoliopsida; order Lamiales; family Orobanchaceae; genus Phtheirospermum; species Phtheirospermum japonicum. Next base: position 73,202 of record BMAC01001482.1, read on the forward strand.
CATATCCGTCAGCATGCCGTCAACATTTGCTGACGGCTAGATTAATCCTGTCAGGAAATCCGTCAGCAAACTGATGCTGACGAGTTTGCTGACGGATCACGTCCGTCAGCATTCGCCTGTTTTTTTGTAGTGATACAATCACCACCTAACCAAGCTAAGTTTCAATTGTCAGCATTCGCCTGTTTTTTTGTAGTGATACAATCACCACCTAACCAATCTAAGTTTCAATTGTAGCTACTGGTTCCGTATCTGACGATGGATTAAATTAAATAATGCTTTATCTAATTTTTCTTTAATAGATTAAACTGACCCTAATGACAATTAATTATATTAGTGTGCAGAAGATATGATTAACAAGTAGAAAAGGTGGATTATGTTGGTATTTTATAAATTAAATTTATTAATCATATCATAAAACATGCTGGATATTTATACGATATAAAAACGATGATATAATCATAAATAACTTATGGATTAGTGAAACACCTAGATTAATAGTTATATTCTTATGATGAAATCATATTCATAATACACTGGATAAGATTACAATTCAAAAACAAGCAAGAATACACGAACATGCATGAGTTCAGATTGGGTTTATAATACTTTTAACAAAACTCTTCAATTCAAAAGCATGCGAGAATAGAAGCATACACATGTGTTCATGTTAATTTTATCAATAATGCTATACGGAGCAATTTGCTCCGGAGCAATAGGGATAAAACTATAATTTTACATGATTAATAAATAATTTTAGGTAAGTTCATTACTTTCCTAAATTTATATTTACTTATTTGCCCTTTATTAATTATTATGGATAGATATTTAATAGATCATTTCTTTTATGGAAAACAAATTAAAGGAAATAATTAAAATATCTAAATATACTCAATCAATAAATTTTTATTAATTTAACTATAATTTCTATATATTTTCTCATAATTGAACTCTCTTCCCTTTTCTTTGTTTTTCTTTTAACCATATTATTTTTATTTTTTATAAAGGCATTTTATTAATATTGTTGAAATTTTGTCTTTATTTTTTAAAAGATATTTTATTAATATTATTGAGGAAAATGTATAAATTGAACTTCTGAATTTATATTCATATGTTTTCGACTTAATTAAATAATATTATACATTAGGATTATTTAATATTTTCATTTCGAAATTGATAGGTAACTCTTACTAACGGTATCATAACTACTATAAAATAGTAATTTATTAATTTCAAGTGTTAATATATATATATATATATATATATATATATAATTGATTTTATTGAAATATATAAAAATATCTATAATTTATTTTTCATTATTAATGTTCTGTGCTAAGATATTTCTGTCCAAATATATCAAAAAAAATATCGTCCAAATATTACATTAGGCCAGACAGCTTAAGTGCCTTAGATGCGCGAAAATCAAACTGACTATAAAAATATTTTAAGTATTYTTAAGCGTAATATAATTATAATTTTATAAATTTATTCAAATGGTCTTTGAGTTTAATTGATTCTTTTCACATTTAAAAAAAATACATGAATTTGACTTTGTTATAATTTAACAAGATATTAAATTTTGATGAATTAATATTCTATTAATAAATTTTTGCTTATCAGGTTGTACATATATATTTGTAAATTGCTCGACATTGTAAAACTTGGCAAATTATTAGTTGGACCCGGGTGCACCTTATAAGGTGAACCCATTCTCACATATAAAAGTCAAATTACACATTTACACGCGCCCTTCTTCATTTTTTTAACTGAGTGCTTCAATTTCACACGCGCTTTTTGGAACAAATTTCTTTTCCCAATCTGAACAAAATCCGAATCGATTGCTTCTGATAAACAATCGATCAGCGGCGAGTAATCCGATTGCTTCGGATAAACAATCTGTTTAACAATCATCAATTATCGCCGAATTGATTGCTGCTGTACAAATTCTTTCAATTCTAAATGGACTTGAATCTGTTTCAAGTTCCAATCGACGCGAATCGGATCGAGGGTAAGTTATTTTTTGAAGTTGATTTATTTTCGTATTGAATTAGGTTTAAACTATTTCTATTTTTATTGATGTAGCTCTTCCGATTTGTGTTTCTACTTCAATTATTCCGATTTCTGGGAATGGTGCGAGTTCGAACAATGATGAAAGCAGTTCTATTACAGGAGCAGGTATATGATTTCTCCTTTTACGATTCATGAAGGGAATGTGTGATTATCTGTGATTCTGTATGTGATGATATCTGAAATTAGAGTGTGATGATATCGGCAATTAGAACGTGATGATATCTGAATATAGAATGTGATGATATGTTAGTGTATAGGTGATGATATCTGAAAGTAGAATGTGATGATATCTGAATGTACAATGTGATTATACCTGAATGTAGAATGTGATTATAATTGAATGTAGAATGTGATGATATGTCAGTATGTATTTGATGCCATCTGAATGTAATATATGATGAGTTGTCTCAGTTTTATGTGATACTATATGGTATTAATATGTGATTAATATTTGTATTATTCACATATTTTTGGTTTTTTTATTTTTTTGTATTATGTAGTGAATGATGATTGGCAGTCAGCTGAGAGAGCAATGCGTGATGATGATTTGGTTGGTATTATTGTGAATTCTGTTGATGAGGCTTATAATTTGTATAATGATCATGCGTTTAGGGTTGGGTTTAGTGTTAGGAAGGGGAAGGATAGGAAGAGGGTTGATGGCTCAATTTCTATGAAAATGTTTCTTTGTTCTAAGGCTGGTCAGAAAAAAGTTTCAAAAAAAAGTAGGTCTTATACGAAATTAGATGTGAGAACAGGCTGTCCTTCTTTCATTCGTTTTCATATTGATCGTAGTGGTTTGTGGGTTGTTACTGCACATAAAAACGAGCATAACCATACATTATGTCCACCTACTTTAAGTCATCTTCTTCCATCCCATAGGCATATTTGTCCGACTCAACTTGCTTACCTTAAAGAATTAAAAAAAGTGGTGTTGGTGTGGCCGATGGTGTTCGGGTTTTGAAAAACCAGTCCGGTGGTTCTCCTTTTTTAGGGTTTAGCGTTAGAGATGTATATAATGCATTAAGTAAATCAAATGCATTTGACGGTACAGATTCGAATTCTTTAATTCAAATTTTTAAAAATAGGCAAGCTAATGAGAAGGACTTTTTTTTCGATTTTGAGGTTGATAATGAGTCTAGGCTTTGTAGTTTTTTTTGGAGAGATGGTCGTATGCCGCAGGATTATGAATTATTTGGTGATTTGTTGGTGCATGATACTACGTATCGCACTAACAAATACGATATGATTTGTGGTCCGTTTTTCGGCATGAACCATCATTGTAAAAATATAATGTTTGGGTGTGGGTTCCTTATGAATGAGAGAATTCAGTCATTTGAGTGGTTATTTGGCGCTTTTTTGAGATCTATGGGCGGTAAGCACCCTGTTACTATAATGACCGATCAATCTGCTGCCATGGCTGCTGCAATTTCGAAGATTTTTCCAATGTCACGACCTCGACTCTGTGTTTGGCATATTGGTGAAAATTCGAAGATAAATATCAGATCGCTAAGAAGTCAAAAAGGTTTCATAGACCTTTTCAATTATTTGCTGAAATACGTTGAAACAGAGGCTGAGTTCCAGTTTTACTGGGAAAAGTAAGTAAATTGTTTTCTGTTTACCTTGTCTGGTAATTTTTGCTTATAATATATTGCAGCAATATGTGATGATATTTGGTCTTATTATATGATGATATGTGGTAGAATTATGTGATGATATATGTCAGCATTTTGTGATGATATTTGAAACAGATTCAGGTTTTTATGGTTTTCTTTTTTTCTAAAGTAAATTCTGATGATATTTTTATCAGCAATTTGTGATGATATGTGTATGTAGTTCGTGATGATATCTGTGTAAGTAATGTGATGATATGAGCAGTACAATCTGTTTTTAGGGTTTTGATTTTTTGGTAATGATATGTGGAAGTAAAGTGTTATGGTAACTATGAGTGTTGAGTGATGGAATGTGTCATTTATGTGTGATGATATCTAAAACAGATTCAGGATATTTTTGGTATAAAGTGTTTTAATATATTTTAGTAATGCTTGATTTTCTATTTTTTTTTCAGGATGCTTACAGATTACGGATGTCAGAATAATGGTTGGTTAAAAAGGCTTTATGATATACGAGTAAAATGGTGTCCTGCGTTTAACAAGGACTGGTTTTCAGGTGGTATTTTATCTTCTCAAATAAGCGAGAGCAAAAATCATGCTCTTACAAGGAAATTATCAAAGACGGATGGGCTTTGTGATTTCTACAACATGTTCATTGGAGTTGTATCCGAGTGGAGGAGTAAAGAGAACGGAGATAACGTATGTTGCATGCTAGGTACACCATCTATGGCCTTAAATGATGTGAAATTACTTTTACACGCTAGAGATGTGTATACAATTGAAGCTTTCTCTTTATTTGAAGATCAATATATGAAAGGGACTGCATGTCATCAATCGTTTTTCTCTATAGAAGGGTCTACTATGACATATCATGTATGGGTTGAGGGTAGGGATGTTATAAAACATGCAGTGACTTTAATGCTGCAGATTTGTCGGTATCTTGCACGTGCAAGTTATTTTTTGAGGTTGGTATTTTGTGTTATCATTGTTTGCGTGTAATGAATATACATTGTGTTTGTGCTATTCCGGAGAGATATGTTACAAAAAGATGGCGCAAGGATATTGTTAGTGATCGTGTTTTAGATGATGTTCCTATATTTGATTCCTCGAGTAAATCGATGGCGGGCTCGTTATGGAGGATTCAAATGAATAGAAAGTTTCAAAAGTTGATTTTAGCGAGTGAGGACAATATTGAATCTCGATCGAAGTGTGAAGAAACTTTTGAAAGTGCTAAATTTAGTATTATACGTGAAGTCGGCCCAATTTATTTGTAAGACTGTGTTGATCCATCTTTGAGTTGTGTTATTCAAAATCCTCAAAGTTGTCGTGAGAAAGGTAAGCGGAATAAAAGGGAGAAGAGTATACTTGAGAAGAAGTGAAACCAAGCAAAAGGAAAAAGAAATCGAGCGCAAATTGCCGAGTCACAAACTAAAAAGGCTGTAGAAAGATACAGGTATTTTCTGCACTTTTCTGTAATTTATAATTTATATATTATTTTTCTGTAATATGGTCTTTTTTTTATTCTATTCTATTTTTTTTTTCAGGATGGTATTTCTACATTTGCCAGAGATGGTTATGTTGTGCATCCGAGTGTTGGTCCAACATCAAGTTCGAATTTCATAGTTGTTAGTTCGAATACGAGTTCAAAGCTTCAACCATTGCCACATTCTTTTGAGTTGTAATTCTTTTATAATTACAAAATAGAGAGAGGACTGATTTTTATTTTTTAGACTATTCTTTTATTATTTTTTGAACTGGTATTTTTTATCCAATTATTTTTATTATAATGACTTTTTTTTATGAAAAGGTTATATAATTGTTCTTTAGTTGTTGGTAATTTTTGAATCTTAGAATTTAAAGATGGTGTGTGGATGTTATATGTGATGATGTGCCTATGGTGTATATGATGATATGTAGTTGGTGTATGTGATGATAGTTTGGATTTTGTGTAGGATGATATGTGGCTGGTGTGTAAGATGATATATGTGTCTGGTTTTTGCAGGATGATATGCGGCTGATATATGTGATGGTATTTTGGATGTTGTGTAGGATGATATGTGGCTAGTGTGTAAGATRATATGTGTCTGATTTGTAGGATGATATGTGGCTGAATAATCTTTTMTGTGGTTGTTTATGTTATGTTTGTGCATTTTGTATATGTATAAATTTATTTACTTWACATAAACAATAGTTATAGTTCATACTGGTAAACAACTACTCACACATCAATTAGTAACAAGGTATCAAGTTGAGACATGGCCTTAAAGAAACGCGAACCAAGATTACTGAATTCAATCTGAAAATAATATAATATACATTACACATGTATTTATAATTACTTTTTTTTATGAAAATGTTATATTCTTGTTCGTTAGTTGTTGTTAATTTTTAAACCTGTTATATTTTTGTTAGAATTTATTTTAACAAATAAAATGGGCTTGTGATTGATAAATATGTGATCATATGTACATCACATATTTGATGATATATTTTTCAGTTTTTTTTGCAATGATATGTGATGCTAGTTTTGTTAATAATCAAACTATGAGAAGTAATATCATTAAAACCCAATAATACAAATGAAGAATACAAWTATGAAAAGTTAAGYTGTTAATCTCAAACATCCAYAAATTTCTCTTCCACAAATTTGATTTTTTCTTCAATCCCTAGAAATTATGATCATCATTCAACAACAATACCCAAGAATAATTCATTTTCAACAATACCCCAGAATAATTCAAAACATTCAGTTCTGACCTTTTTTGTGATTGTCTAAGAACATCAGTTCTCTACATCAAAACATTCTAACATCAAAATAATTCATTTCCAACAATACCCCAGAATTCAAAATAATCTAATGACGATAAACAAAACGTTGTGCATCTTTTAGCACTTGTTCCTTCCTTTAATTCTCCTCCATCATGATCATTGTGCAGCAGTACTTTGCCCTCAGGGTGTTCAGCAAATCCTTATCCTATCACAAAGAATAAAATAAATATAAATAAATATATACAAACAAATGGAAAGAAAAACAATATACAAATAAATTTACTATAATTTACTTACTTTATCTTTTTCAAAACCAGTCTCCCATCCGGCCAGATCTCCCTTATAGGTTTCTGAATGCCTCATGCAGTAGATTGCACAATCATCATAGTTTTTTGATGATCTCCATGGCGTTTTAATTATTGTCGGTGGGAAGTTAACAAGCTTGAACTTTGTTTTAAGATTATGAAGCTCTAAATATTTGAAGAACGCTGTCACCTGAAATAATTTGATATAATTATTACAAAAGTAATACACCATTCAATGAATTACTTACAATATTACTTTAAGTATTTGTCAGAAATATGTGATAATATGTAGTTGAAGTGTGTGATGATATCCGAAACAAGTTTAGGTTTTAGGTATGCGATGAAGTACTTACAATATTCTTTGGAGTATTGTCATAGTGCTTGTTAATATTGTTGAACTTTGCAAGCGGCCTGTTATCGAGTATATAGATGGTGCTCTTTATGAAATTGACGCACAGAATCCAATAATGCTTATTTTTCAACACAGGGAAAAATACCTGTTCTCCATGTTCATTTACATATGATTAGGATATATAATTATGTATATGTAATAAATAATTATAAATATAGTCATAAATGTATAATTACCAAATCTGCATCATCAATACTGAGGTCGTTCAATGTGGCCAGCTCACAATCAATCACATTATTGAACTTTTTCTCACCAATCTCGTCAGCATTCTTGTCCATTTCCAATTGATCCTATAGAATTGCCATTTAATTAAAGTTTATTTTGTTAACAAAACTGGATTGAATGATAATAAATAAATTGATCCTGCAAAACTTTTTCTTACATGTACCAATGTTGTGAAAAATACCCTCTTTGGTTCTCCAGGTGCTCTCCTCATATTATCCAAATTCATTTTCAGGCACCAAATGTCAACAAGGTTTTGGATGACCCACTGATCTGCTGAAAGAGTTTTGAAATCTTTTTTTGTTGCACTGAATCCAATTCTTTCGAATAGTTTCTTGCTGATTAGACAAACAAGAGCAGGATTTGCATATGTTATTGCATAAAACATGTAGATATTATCACATATATATAATAATCAAATTCTCTCATATATAAAAGATTTCTTACTTTTGCGTTTCTTCAGTGTATTCTTGGAAGGCATATTCAGAAATAACMTTTTCCTTCGTTGTAACAAGATCATTCAATCGTTTTTTGTTTGTTGTCCAGAAAGGGGATCTTAGCTTCAACGGGAGATTTCTGAATTTTCTTGTCGGGTTCCTTCTTTTTAGTACATCGACAAGGTCATCCTCCGACTCCTCAAGTATGTTGTTTTTACAGAGTGTAATAAGAAATAATTTTAGTTACATATTTAAAATTTAAAAAGTAATAAATTATTTTTTAAAAAAGGAATCAGTGAATACCTTTTGATATCTGCTTCTCCGATCGGTGTCAGCTTCTCATTATCATCACTGTTCTCTTTCTCATTTTCAACCAAAGTAGACTCACACACTATAGTGTCTACATCATCCCCACCATTAGCATCAACTCCACCAAAATCATCTACAATTTTTTCTATATCTTCTAATCCTAAAGAGAATGTGGGTGACGATATTCCCTTCGGTATCTTTTTTTTCACTATGTCGCTATTTGGCACTAGGTTAGGTTCAGAACATCCATCCCAAAAGGCGAAAATTGCTTTTTTCACATATGGGTTATCAAACAAGTCATCATCACAGATATCATTAGGTTTCTGGATTGGTGAATTTTGGCTTGGTGGTTTTGGGGTCGGTTCTTGCTCCTCAGGGTTTAGTTCTTCTTGTTTAGAGCTCAACAACATATCATAGGATTTCTTMAGAATATCAACTGTTGATTCTGCTTTCCCTATTTCATCCATAACTTCTCTAAACTCAACCACAGCATCCGTCATCTTCCCCAAAACGACTGTCAGTTTTTTAGTTCCTTCTTCAGTGACAGTTTCATAGTCCTTAAATAAATAAAAAATAAATATAAAACAGATATGATAGGATATGACAATTTTTTGTGATGCTATAGTACATATATATGTGATTCTATAAATATATATATACATATACATATAAGATGCATACCAGAATTTGATATTTTTCTTCTTTGGGCAACCTCTCTACAACCTTGCCTTTCCAAAATCCTCCAACTTTCTTCTCCATTTCCACTCTTTTATTTACTTCAATTGATTCCCAATTTGAACAAATTGGGAATACGCGTGACTCTGCTCTTCTTACCTTGAACTCCATCCTGTCAAGGTAACATAGCTGCATAAAAACAAAAATGTTATGGTTTATTTTGGAAATATCTCATATATATATATATATATATATATATATATCATTACACAAAGTACACAAATATGATATACATATCAATCAACAGAGTATAAACATATCACCACACAGTTATCATCACACTGAATATGAAAATATCATTACAGACATCTTATACATATATCATGCATAATATGCACATATCATATACATATATCACCACAGAAAATATGCACATATCATCACACACATCATATAATTATTATCACACTGAATATAAAAATATCATCACATACATCTTATACATATATCATACATAATATGCACATATCATCACACACATTATATAGTTATTATCACACTTAACATGAAAATATCATCTCAAATATTTTATACATATATCACACAGAGTATGCACATATGATATACATATCATTATACAATATGAATTTAATTATTCTTACCATCAGAAAAGTCGCAGGTCCTGTAAAATATTTACTTTCAAATTTGCTTTTCTTCCAATCATCCGTTGCTGAAACAAGCTTTTGAATCATGTAATTACACCAATTACGATTCTTAATCTCATCAACATCTTGAAGAGATTTTAGAATCTTRTAATTGACATATCTATGCTGGTGCGATTTGAACATAGTGGTGACAACAAACACGACAAAGTCGCGTTTAAAGTTGTCACCATAGTCATCCCTCATCTGCAGCTCTTACCCCATTGCACTTGTAAGAAGAACACCTTCTTCAATTTTCCATCTGCTTCTCCATTCTGAAAGGAAAGCCTTGTACACATCATCATCTGCATTAAAATTTAATATTAATTTTACAATTTAACAGGGTGTAAAATATAGAAAAAATAATAGAAATAAAGAAATAATATTTGTATAATATATATGAATTACTTTTTGTTTCAGCATCATCATTGACTGGTTTTTTTTCCCCTCGGAAGGTCAAACACAGACACCACATCCTCTTCTTCGATTTTCAATTCCTCATTTGCAAGTTTAATTGAACACCGGCAGCAATCAAAATTGCTAACTAAGAACTTCAGCAACTCCGTATGGTTCTCCTTCACTTTGAGCTCTAGCATTCGGCCAAACCCTATTTCTCTTACAGCTGCTTTTTGTTCTGCACTGAGGGCAGAAATCAGCTTGAAGAGTGGCTGGGGAGATGTTCTTATTTTCAGATTTTTCTCATCTCGAAAATAAATCCTCTTCTTCTTTGCAACTTGAAGAATGGTTTCATCATCCATCGGTTCTTTTCTTTTACGCAGTTGATTCAAAACAATCTGAAAATGAATTAAAAATAATGAGAATTATTATTATTTTTTAGAAAATGTGTATAACCTAACATGATAATAGTGTTTTATAATCAGGTATAAAAAAGGTAAACCTCAACTGGTTTTATTTGTTCTTCTGCATTGTCTTTTTGTTTGTCTATTTTCGCCTCAACCTGCGAATATACGGGATATGTATTTAATTTAACCTAACATGATAATAGTGTTTTATAATCAGGTATAAAAAAGGTAAACCTCAACTGGTTTTATTTGTTCTTCTGCATTRTCTTTTTGTTTGTCTATCTTCGCCTCAACCTGCGAATATACGGGATATCTATTTAATTTAAATTTGATTATGAATATTATCTGCTAAAATAGCAAAACAACAAAAACTACTAACCTTTTTTAATTTATCYTTTTTCGGCAACTCTGTTTTGCGATGCTTGACAATCAATTTCTTCTTGTCGGTTTCTAACTGATTCTCTATGGCMTTTTTCACCATATTAAAATCAGAACCGGGTTTATCAATAATTGTTCTCGCATCAGGTGCTTCAATTGGAATYTTCTTTTGTTCTTGCTTTTTCTTTTTCTGAGTAGGAGAAGGATTTTTCTCAACCACTGATGTTGCCACAATCGAACTTTTCTTCTTCCTTCCTTTTGTGTTTTTTTCATACATCTTTCTGTTTAAGTATTCCTCTTGAAGAGTGAGACCTACACCATGTTGATTACCAATTTCGATTGGAGTATCTAATTGCTCCAAGGGTAATTTGGTTGCTTTCTTTTTCATATCTATAATTAAACACAAAAAATAAAAAATATAATTATAAAATCAAAGATTATTATACATATATAACACATAATATACAAATATCACACATAATATGCACATATCATCACACAGATCATGTAGTTATCATCATACTGAACATGGAAATATCATCACAGACATCTTATACATATATCACACATAATATGCAAATATCTTTTTCTAATTATATATGACTTCTTATATATTTTATTAGAAGAATAAAAAAAATATTGAATTAGCTAAAATATTAATCAAAGGAGAATATTAAATTTTATATATATATATATATATATATATATATATATATATATATATATATAATATATATATATATATATATATATTTGTGTGTGTGTGTGAGTGAGTGAGTGAGTGAGAGATAGAGACACTAAATTGAACCTTATATTTTTTAAACTACAATATATTGAGTTTGCAACGAATGATATTTATAATGAAAAATAAATTACTAATATTTATATATATAAAAAATATTGTTATAATTATATTTTTAATACTGAATATATTATAAAGTTATTATATAGCAAAATATTTTCTTTTAAAATTAAATTTAATATAATTTCAATAATAAACTATTATAATTGTCTAATAAGTGTATTCCACTGTTCATCCATATTATTATTTCTTTTATAATCATATTCTTCTTGTGCTCAAATTTTACGGGATGGTATACCATGGACCCCGAACCACCTAACAAGGTGCACCAGTTTCAGATTTTTGGGGTCCACTCCAATTTCATTTGCTCGTCCCCCACGCGCTTCAATTTCATTTTCTCCCTCCAAAAATCTGCCTCTTCAACTTACCCCACGCTCAACACACAAAACGAAGCAAAAAAAAAAAACAAAAAAAATTTTCTCCATTCAACTTCTCCAGAACGATTTTCTTCCTGTAATTTGTGTGGCGATTTTTCCAGAACGATAGCAGATTTTCTCCACCAAGTCTCGTCTTCTCCAGCACGATTTTGACCTTTTCCAACTATTCAACAGTAAGTTTTTGACAACTTTTCACCTTTTCCGAATCTTTAGTTCACAACTTTG
>BMAC01001482.1:85381-99360 GCA_014905375.1 Phtheirospermum japonicum
GTAAAAAGTTAAAATAAATATAAATGAGTATATCTCTTACAAAAAACTAAAAACTGATGCATGTAAAAATTTACCATTAAATCAAAAAACTCCAACTAATATTATGTAAGAATACTCTTATAACAGCTAAAAATATAAAAATCCTAATGTGTAATATAGTGAGGTCGGTCAATTAAATCTCATGATTTATTGAGTTCCCTAAAATAATTTCGGAAAAAGAAATATTGTCATTTACATGTTTCCATTTTGTGATTTGTTACAACTTAAATATAAAAATCCTAATGTAAGCTTTTCAAGCCTCACTCATGACATGGAGTTAGTATTTTACGGGATGGTATACCATGGACCCCGAACCACCTAACAAGGTGCACCAGTTTCAGATTTTTGGGGTCCACTCCAATTTCATTTGCTCGTCCCCCACGCGCTTCAATTTCATTTTCTCCCTCCAAAAATCTGCCTCTTCAACTTACCCCACGCTCAACACACAAAACGAAGCAAAAAAAAAACAAAAAAAAATTTTCTCCATTCAACTTCTCCAGAACGATTTTCTTCCTGTAATTTGTGTGGCGATTTTTCCAGAACGATAGCAGATTTTCTCCACCAAGTCTCGTCTTCTCCAGCACGATTTTGACCTTTTCCAACTATTCAACAGTAAGTTTTTGACAACTTTTCACCTTTTCCGAATCTTTAGTTCACAACTTCGCCCGTTTTCTTTACCCGTCTCCTTCGTCTGTGACCTAATGTTCAAATTTCCGGCGATTTCCTTCCGATTCATGACATATACTTCCGATTATTCTGAATTTAGGGTTTAGTCAATTAATGATGTTGATTCATCTGTATTTTAATTAAATGCTTTCGATTCTTTGATTTTCTTAAAACTACTCAGTTTTATTTCAGATTCTATAGTTTTTGATAATATATACATGTGCATATTATGTGTGATATATGTATAAGATGTCTGTGATGATATTTCCATGTTCAGTGTGATGATAACTACATGATCTGTGTGATGATATTTCAATACTCTATGTGATGATATGTATATCAATCTAAATACTTATCTTAATTAAAAGAAAATTTACTTATAAGATAATATTAATTACAAAAAAATACTTAATTATTTATTAATAATATAAATACATTGTATTTAGAATAAAATTTAAAATATATAATTAAATGACGAGTTACTTCAATAATCTAAGTATGCAAACAAATATTATTAAAGAATTCAATTTAAATATAAAAATATAAATTTATGTAATAATAATTAATAAATATTAATTAGACACCAGTATGGGTTGRTAATACAAAATATTTTGAATTTCTCTAAGTATATAACTAAGAATTATTATAGAATCTAATTTAATTATTAAAATATTTAATAATAATTAATTAATTAAAATTAGATACGGGTCGAGCATGTAATAAGTTTTGGGTTTATTTACGTATGTAACTATGAAATTATTAACGAACTTATTATAAATACTAAAATACAAATTATTTAACAATAAAAAATAATAGTTCTAACTAGCCATATATATATATATATATATATATATATATATATATATATATATTTATGACATCTTAATTATTAAACATGTTTTTTATTTCCTATGGTTATATAAAAAAAATATAACATAAGTAAATTAAAGATTTTCTTTATTTAATAATAAAGTCTCCCGCTTTAAAACAATCTATTTAAATTATTAATTACATATTTAATTCATGTCGAAGTTTACCATACATATCATATGTTGTTTTAAGAAAATATATAATTAAATATGAATATAAATGTTAGATTTTATTTCTATATTTAGTTTTTATATTATAATAAGGTTAAAAATGTAATTAAATATTACTTACCTTATAAAAAAGTTTGTTGCTCCGGAGCTAATTGCTCCATATAACATCACTCTAATTTTATAATCTTATTCAACTAAACAATTTTGGGAGTGTACTTTTCTTCTTGATTGGGATAGTAGAAATTAATGTGCAATTTAGTTAAGAATCATAACCACATAATCTTTATATAATTATCAATTATCTAAATGGATTTTATAAAATATCTACCATTAATCATATCAATTTCAGTAGTTAGGATTCTTACTAAAATTAGATCACTGAATTTAAGCCCCAATAATAAATTACACCAAAAATTATATACTTCGAAAACAAGCATAATAAATTAAGCTCTATTTACTCTTAACTAAATTTGGAACTAAAATTGTAATATGATTCAAATTCATAAAGTTCTGATGGGACATGGGTTGTTTCTTTAAAAATTACATTTTGAATAATATTAACATTTAATTTAATCTTTATTGTTAAATAAATTAACAGTGCTTTGTTTAATTTTTCTGCACAAGATTAAACAGACCCTAATTGTAATTGATTATATTAGTGTGCAGAAAGATAGGATTAACAGTAGGAAAAGTGGATTAATCACAGACTCTCACGAGGCATCACATTTGCCTGCTCATTCACATGCTTCATGATGATTTTGCCCCATCCACCAACCATAATGTCCCATGCTTCACTATCATCTTCCAAAATTTAAGTGGCTATTTCATTTCATTTCAACTAGATGTCATATGAAAGGGAAAAGTTAATTGAATTATTTATAGTTTAATATCGATAAACTTGAAAAATGAATAATAATTCTTTCATAGTTTTACATTAACGAGTTTGGTAGGTATAAGAAAAGCATTTGGAGAAGCAAATTTAAACAATTTAATTTTACACGAATTTTCAGATTCACCTCAATGAACCAAAAAGTAACATGTTAAATATCAAAAATCTTAAACTTTATTATAATTATAGTTCGAGACAATTATTATTGTTATTATTATTATAAACTTAAAATCTTTAGTTTAACCTAACTTAACAAAATTACATAAACTGGCCTCATCAGCGTAAAACTCCACATGATTCCCGTCATCCTATAAATTGACCTATGGCTCTATATCAATAATACATTATAGCACCCCCTTTTAGTCATGATTATTAGGTTTCATTAATATTTTCTTTACCTACGTTGACCCAAATACCCCTACAACAAAAACACTATGATTGGTGCATCATTTGAGGAGAATAAACTAATCAAGATGTTACCAATCCATAAATCGCGCTATATTAGCGTTGCCCCTAAATCTAACACCAAAATTAAATTTTGGAGTACTAAATAGATTACAGATATCAAATGTTTATACTTAAAATCAAATGAATGAAAATAAGAATATTAATGAATATACTTTTTTAGTGAAGTACACAGAGTCATATCAAAATACATTGTTTACATTATCATATTTTTCAAAAGAATCAACATCCTATCAATATTTCACTAGAGATTAATCTCATATATCAACTATTGTCGCACACCACTTGAACAACTATTTACAAAATAATTATCGGTAAAAGTGAAAAATTGTAAATTATAGGTAAATTTATTATTGATAAAATAATTGTCGATAAATACTTACGAACAAATTAGTTTGTATAATTAGAAGAAAAATGATATTTTTTTACACTGATAAAAATTATTTTTATTGATAATACTGTCGGTAAATTATAAGTTTTAGGAAAAATTCTCATTTACTAAATCTCCATTACCATTAATTGTCAAATATTCTAATAAAAAATATTTTATCCCATTTAGTCAGACATATCATATTTAATCAAAATTACAACTTTAATGATCAAAACTACTCCTACACCTAAAAAAATAATAATAATAACAACAACAACAATAACAATAATAATAATAATAATAATAATAATAATAATAATAATAATAATAATGACGTATGTGATTTTGCTCCACATGTAGTAATATGAAATTATACTCGATGCAGTATGTATTTTTGTTTTGAAAATATTTTATAGTATGAGATTATCTTTTGCAATTTAATATAAAATTTGACAATCCAATCTAAAGTTTTGAAAAAAAAAATTGCATAAGTAATTTGCAATCTGATAATGTAATTTGATAATAGTAGTATGAATTTTAAAGTGTAATAGTATTTTTATTATTATTTTTTAATTTTAGTAAAATTATGAATTTGATAATGGTAGTATGAATTTTAAAATATAATAGTATGTAATTCGACAATAGTAGTATGAAATTTTAATTATAATAGTATGAGATTTTATTGATTTTGTGAAATTTTAGTATGAAATCCACAATATCAGTTTGAATTTTATATATAGTATGAAATTAAAATTTAAAAATATATAAAAAGGGGTTGTATGTTAGTGTGACATATTGCATATTATAGTATGAAATCTCACGGTGTAGTGTAAAATTTTGCCTATGATGTTTAAAAGTATAATGTGTAGTGAAATTGCACTATGTAGTATGAAAATGCATAATGTAGATGAAAATCGTCGTTAACGATTGGTGACAATGTATGAAAATGTCATGCAATAGTATGAATTTTGGTTGTATTAAATATTGAATAAAGGAAAAAAAAACATTAATCAGGGTAAAGTAGTATTCTTATGTAGTAGTTTAGATTAAATAAGAAGATAATTAATTATAAGGGAAGTTAATGTTTTCGCTAGAATAATTGAGATAAAACATATATTTAATGAATCATACGAGGGGTCCTCTTCCTGTGGATGAAGGGGAAGTTATAGGCTCATGGAATGCTTGCTTGCTGGCTGTATGGGCGAGTTGTCCCTCGTTACTGCGTTCTGTAAGGGGAAAACTCACTCAACAATTAATTGGAGCTAGCGCCTCCGGCCCATCACCGTATATTTTGTTTTACACCCAGAGTTGAATATTTGCAATATCCAAATTTACATGAAGCCTGACCTGGTGTCTTCTACTTACTAGGGTTCCCCATTACGCTCGCCTCAGTTCAATATATTCTTAAATCTTTATGTTTTTGGAATATCACATGTAGAGTTTTTTAAGAAATAAGTAAAATTCCAAACCTTTCCATCGATGTTTATTAAGGCGGGTCGCTTGCATTATTAACTTTTAATTGAATTATACTTTCAAAATCCACTCAATTTTATCCAAATAACTTCTCCCCAACATTATAAATAACTGTAATGAAAGATCAATCGATCACACCAATAAAAACCTACAATAAAAATCAAATTACCTACAACAAGAAATGTGAAATAAAATTGTAAATTGTAGGTAAAATTGTTGTCGGTAAAATGACTATCAGTGAATATTTACCAATAAAATATAAAAAATTTGGTCAATTCATACAATATTAATATATATATTGGTAAATTGAAAAAATGTTGGGTTTGTCGGTCTGTATAATTAATTTGAAGGAACTTTTTTTATTTTCTAGTCTATCAGTAATTGTAAAACTTGATGACAAGATGATTTTTATCCGTATTTCTTTCGATATATTGTAAATCACTTTGTGGTGTTACATATATATACGTTGATAATATATAGTGTCTAAATGGACCATGGGATTATATAATGGTGTTGGATATGCATGCATGCTGATAACAATAATGATGTTGAATTATTCCCAAGATGTACTATTTGATATGGTGAAGATTTAGTTGTATTTCTTTTTTCACTAGAAAGTGAGAGCATGCAACTACAGATCAAAATCGAATCAATGAGAAGAAAAATGGTGTGTGTTTTTGCTTAAGGTAGGGCATGTTCCCCACTATAATTCCCCTCTTTGCAATATGACTTGTGATGTCAGAATCAGAAACAATTTCTGCTTAGATTGTTTTTGGAAAAAGGACATATACTTCTCTTACAAGATTCTGCCCACTTGCTCATTTCGATTTAAAAAACTTGTTTTATATTTTATTATTATTTCTGACTGTTATTTATTAACATTTCCTTGTTTTTGTAGAGAAGGATGGAAATAGTCAGCTTGATAATTCGCAGTTTGTAGATATGGCATTGATTTACTTATTCTAGTTAAATTCTTGGACATATCTTCCGGTGCAATAAAATTCCAGAATACCAATCGAAATTACCGACGGGTAGCAACTCGTTGGTGAAAGGCCAGGTTACCAACGACATCACGGACTACAAAAATTACCGACGGATGCCACCTCTCAGAAAAACAACCCGTTGGCAAGTTCTCAGGAAGTTGGCGGGATCTCAGGCCGTCCATTATTCTGACGAAAAATGTCCGTCGGCAATATTACATAAAAAAAAAAAAGTTTTTTGATTGCCGACGTAAACTAAGCTGTGGGCACTATTAAAAAAAAGTGTAAAACAATTTCTACATTTGTCGACGAATAAATAGTCGTTGGCAATATTACCAAAAAAAAAAATCAAATTTGTATTTGTCGACGGATATGTAGTCGTCGGCAAGGCCGGACCGTTTACCGACGGATATTGGGCGTCGGTAACGCCGGAATCACTATACCGACGAATTTACCGACGGATTATGGTCCGTCGGTAAAGTCAATAAAACAGCAGCCTTCTACAGACTGTTCATTTGCGTTTTTTCAAACAAAAAAAGAGAGAGCCGCACAACCGAGATTTCGCCGTGCCGCCGCGGCACACGCCGGAGTTTGCCACCGCACGGAGCACACGCCTGAATTCGTCGCCGGAGCACTTATACCATCACCTATTAAGGTATGCTTCTCTTTGAATTAAAATTTCATGTTACCTTTTTTAATTTAGGGTTTTGATTTGAATTTAGAATTTAGGTATTGATAAATTTAATTGGGGTTGAATGTAGGAATTTAGAATTCATTTATACAATTGTGAATGATTTTAGGTTTATAAGTCATTTATGCAATTATGCTTTATTTTAGTATTTAATTTATAATTATTTATAAATTGGATTGAATTATACATTTGTATAAAATTAGGGCTAATTAGGTCTTTAGTATTCATTTATGTAATTAGGTTTGTTTTGGGCTTTAATTTATAATTATTTATAAATTAGGTTCGATTATATAAATTTGAATTAAATTAGGGTTAGGTAGGGTTAATTTGTAATCGGGGTTCAATAGTGGAAATATACAATTAAAGTGTATGTGATGGTGATTTTTAAATGTCGTGATGATCGATTTTGTTTAATGTATATTATTGTTTGTTGTAGTATACACTTTATGATTGATTGATGTGTGACTGGTTGGGTAGACGTCGGTGATGACGTGGTGTACGACGCCGGCTAGGAGGTTTGTCCCTCCAATAACGGTTTTCAAAATTATTTTCAAAAATGATGGTGATTTTAAAAAGTTATAAATTGTTGGGGATTGTGGTTTTGAAATGTTGTGGTGATTGGTAAGTAATTGTGTTTAAAATATGTTATGCTTTGTTGATATTGTATATATGTGATTGATTGGTTGATATTATTGTTTTTAAATTTGTATATGATTAATATAGTAAGAATAATAGTTAATTCCGACTCGTTTAATTCGATTTAGTGTCAAAAAGAGAGTTTGATATTAAATTTTGAATGATTCCCTTGTACAATACGTACCTTAGACCCGTTTGGGATTTAGTATCAAATAGATAGTTTGATACTAAATTTCGAATTGTCCCGTTTTTGGTCAGTTCGAGAATGTGGGTGTAGTGTGGTTATGTCTTACGCGTATGTGTTATGTTGGCTTTGAATTTTGGTTTATGCATCTTCCTTTTGTTCTTGGGTGCACTGAAATATTTGTGTACTTAGAAAACTAAGGAGAGATGCTGCCGAAATCTTGAAACCAATAGAAATGCATATTTTAATATTATACATACTACTAACATTCTTAAATGGGATAGAAGCCTTACCAATAATTCAAATTACTCTTTTTCCTCATTATGCTGCCAAAATTTCGTCACCCATATTCTTTTCCTCTCACGAAAGAACGATCGATCATTTTATCTAGTATCACAAATAATTAACACCCTATATTATAAGATGGATAGTACTGATCGTAGTTGGATGTACAAACGGTGAGGGAATGATGGATTTCTTTTGGATACATTCGTAAAGGGGGTGAATAGTTTTGTCGAATTTGCACTCATGCATGATTCTATAGAGAGGGACGGTGATAAGTTGAAATGTCCTTGCAAATAAATTAAGTGTAGGAATCATAGTTTCCGCGAGATCGATGACATTAAATATCACCTATGCGCCAAAGGGTTCGTCCCTTATTATCATATTTGGACATATCACGGGGAAACACTAGATCTTTCGTCATCACGTTGTAATTTTGAAGTAAAGGTAACTACTTCCTTCATTCCTGAAACTCCCCAAATATGTACATAAACATGGTGCAAGATGCTGCGGGACCTGGTTTCGAGATAAACATCGTCACAGCCACTTGCGCCGACTACCTCTGATGATTTCATCCCCGGGTTGGCCGACGTATATTCGGATGGTGCGACCCCCGAGACCGTACCGCAGACCCCTATTTATAATGAGGATTGTCGATGATATGTAGGCATCCTTGTGTATATCGTCGGTCGGAGGTAATAATTAGTATTTAATAGTTATTATTAATAATTATAGATTGTTATGCCTTGTGGAGCAACTTCTAATTTTTTTTCATATTAATTAATATATTTTCAGAGTGCGGAGTAGCTCTGCAGAGTTACCCGGGATTATTAGACGGATTCGCGAGGCTCGCGTGCACCCAGCTGGATGGAGGTATAGGCATATACCTCAGGATCATCGTGATACGTGGTGGCCTCTTTTCCTGGTATTTACATTAAAATAAAAACTTAACTTATTGCAGTATATATGTTTACATTCGTTTAACTAATTACTTGTTTTATGTTGCCTTAAATATGCTTTATTGTAGACTGCATGTTATTAGGACCGGAGGCGATATTCTGATGAGGTTATGCGACAAGCCTTCTACGTGTCTATATCTTATGCTTTGGCTAGCCGTCTTAATGAGTGGAGGCAGGCGTGGAATGTCAGGGGAGAGCTACCGATTCTTGTCAGCGAGCAGACTTGGAGGGCTTGGTTGGAGGCATGAGCGAGGCCAGAGGAGGTAGAGAGGTCGAGGAGGGCTAGCAGGAACCGGATGAGCGAGTCAGAGGGTTTTGGTACTGGGATATCTAAGCATAGAGACGGGTCTCGGGGGGCGAATCGCATACGAGATAACATTGTAAGTTAAATTTATTAATATTATATATATATATATATATATATATATATATGATAAAATAATAAATTAATTGTTACAGAGGGAGGAGATTGGTGCGGAACCAATGCGTACGATATTCTACTCAGTTTGCATAGTAGAGGCGATGGATCCTTTACGAACCCCAAATCTCAGCGGATAGCTGTAAGTTTATATAATTTCTAAATTCAAATTAATTTATATATTAACTTTGTTTTTGTCATTATTTTCCATGAAAATAATTAACTATTTTGTTTTATCAATCAGATGGAGGTTCAAGCTACATTGGAGAGTAGACATGCTACATCATAAGAGTGTGACACGTTTGTCGACCCGAACAAAGTCTACCTCTCCGTAGTCAGGCCTAAGAAGGGTCGACGATTTGGGACGGGATCGCTCGCGAAGGAGTACGATACAGGCTCCACCACCTCTACGTCATCCCAGTCGATCGATCCTTGTATAGTGCAGATGCAGGAGGAGTTGCAGAGGTTGCGTGATTCACAAGCGCAGTCTCAGGATGAGTTGCACACGATGCGCAAGGCACAAGCGCGGTCCCAGATGGGCTGCGAGCAGCGACTCCAGCAACAGGTCAAGGAGCGTATTAGGGCATTGATGGCCACGTTGGGAGTAAAACCTCCTCCCCCCCTCCCCCTCGTGCTGATTAGATTGTTATTGAGATATTGGATTATTTTTGTTGAATTCATTTTGCATTATTATTGTCAAATCCATTTGATCCTAACTCGTATTTATACTATTTAATATATTCTGAATTTCTATTTTTTAAAATATTTTTAAATAGGTGGATAAAAAAGAAAACAGGTTATTTATCCCAATTAAAGAAAAGTATTATTTAAAAAAAATTACATTTACCGACGGCTATCATGTCCGTCGGTATTCATGGAAGTATTGCACACTTATTTAATTAGTTACCGACGGGTACAAATTCGTCGACATTAATATATTACTGACGGTCGTAGTATACATCGGTAAGTAAAAAAATAAGATTCCTGACGTCAACTCACCGGCGGCACGATACTGACGGAAAGTCGTCGGCATTTGCCAATGGGTAAAATATCCGTCGGTAATGGAAATTATCGACAAAGGTTTCACCGACGTCATGTATCCGTCGGCAAGTGCTTTACCGACGGATATGGCCGTCGGTGAATGCGGTTTTTTTTGTAGTGTTTTATGTTATTCGTTTCAGCGCACTACAAAAATATAGTATTTTATCGAGAGAAAAATTCTACGATAATGACCAAAAAGCCTTGGTAATCTGATTACTAAGGGCATCTTCTTCTCGGTAAAACCCTTTTTGGTCTTATCGAGGAAAAACAGTACCCTCGGTAAACATCCCTAAAGCTTTACTTTAGGGTCATTTTTTGGTAAATCACCAAAATCAGTTATATAGCTCTCGAAGAAATCGAGAGAAGCAAAGCCCTTAGAAAATTGAGGGGATTAATGCTCCCCTCGGATTTTTCGAGGGCAATATTCCGCTCGATTTTTCCAAGAGGAATATTGCCCTCGGGGATTACTCACGTTAAAATGACGAATTCTGGTCTTCTAGAGCATCATTACTTGATTGTAGTCAGTCTACAATCTTTTTGAAAGAGTTAGCCAGGCTACTAGTTCATTTCCTTCTAAGGGCTTGGATACTATGCTCTTAGTTGGTGTTATGCGTAAAAGTAGAAAAACCACGGATGGGAGTTGATTTTGGTTCGAGAAGGAAGTTTGAGGTGGTCCAAAGTTCTGGTCGCAATAAGTGGCGCCGTCTTTGGGAAAAGAAACATCGTGTCATTGAGTAAAAGACGTGAGTTACAACACATGGCAAAAGGCAGTTTTTTACCACGCAAAATTAATTCACCCCGGGAGGGGACCCTTACCATCTATAGAGGGAACTGACCATTTTCCGAGGTGGATGACATGGAGAAGACATTGATGGGACATCAATGTCCAGTAGAAACTTATGTAGATAAATGGGAGTGAGTCCAAGGGGTGACCTATTTAAACCCAGGGCATGGATGGGAAGGCCTCGGTATGGGTAGGTACAGAAGAGTGGAACTAGTTGCTGAGCAAGTCTCTTCTCAGCATCCCCAAGGGCATCCTGCAGAAACTCATGGATATTGTTCTTAGTGAGGTCCTACAAAACCTCATGGATGCGGAGGACCTAGATGATTGAAGGAGGCATGAGTAGGCGCCTAGTGTAAATGGAGAAATTAAGTATGAATGGAGTAAGAGAAGGGAGTGACCTCTGCTAACAAAAAGATGAGAATACCAATAGAAATTACCAAGGGATAAAACCCTTAACAATTACAAACGAAACTACAGACGGACACGAAAGGATTTCCCCTAGAGAAACTACTAACGAAATTAAAAAGGCTACACCCAATAGTACAAATATCTAACATTGGTAAATGCCGAGACGTCAATATCCATTGATAAAAGTAAAATGGTAGAAATACTATTATTGAGACCCAAGTTTATATTCCAGCAGCTCGTACAGCGTAATTTTTATGCCTCTATAGGTCACACGTGTGCTAATCGCCTCAACGAGTGGAAGTAGAAGTGGAGAACTTCGGGGAAGGTGCCCACGTGCGTGGGCGAGGACATCTGGAGGAGGTGGAAAGTAGAGTGGGACAAGCCAAAGAATAAGAAGATCTCCGAGCAGGCGAGCAAGAAAAGGATGAGCGAGTCCAGTGACCCTGGTACAGGGATATCAAAGCACATTGGTGGGTCTCGATCTGTGATTGGTCGTGCACGCCAGCTCATAAGTAAGTTTAATTTTTTATTTGTAAATTTGTCTCGTAGTTATTAATTAACTCATAATTAATGATAAACTAAATGTAATTTAGTTATTGAATACAACATGAGGATATGTGTATGGAACCCACTGCGTACGAGATTTTCTTGACTATGCTCAATAGAGTCGATGGCACATTCGTTAATCCCGTATCACAGTAGACACCTGTGAGTATATATATAGATATAAATAAATATAAATATTGTTGAGGAATTTATTCTTGGCAATAATTCCTATTTTGTTATTTGCCTTTCTTGGGCACAAAATTAGTTAGGAAACTAGATATAGGTCAATATTATGTTTCCAAGTTTATGTACAAGACTTTAATTATGTCTAGATTATGTTTAGGATTTGTTTTTAGGTATTTACCAAGTTTAGGTTCTTAGAATTGTCTATTTAAGACATTAGAAATCCTAAAGCAAAAAAGCACGGTTATATAGAGATTTACGCACGGGATTTCTTGAAGGAAAAAAGACGCAAGGAAGACGACGCACAAGAGAAGAAGAACACGAAGAAGAAAACTACTTGGAGCCWACGTTCGTGAGAAACAGGAWCTTTGAAGTTGCGTGACCAACGGAGAAGATCTTGCCATTCCGGCAACAAGTATTTAGTATCAAGTTTCTTGATATTTAGTTTTCATATATTACTTCATATTTTGTATTGAACGTAAAGTGAAAGTAATATAGTTTTCGGGTTTGTACACCCRAGTTCACAAGTATTTACTTGTGAACTGAAYTTGTTAAAYCGTGTTCTCGTATTTTAATTTCCGCTGCATAAATTTAYAGTACTCTGGTCGATGTTGTTAACTGGTGTTGTTAACATTGATTAACAACATCGTGAATCTGAGACTTATTTTTAAAAACCATAGACCATCAAATTTTACATTTGGTATCTAGAGCGGGTTACTTAACCTTTTAAGTATTGATCCTTTTTTTTTAGGTGCTATTGACTCAAACTTTTGTGCACCCCTTTTTAATAAATTAATTTAAAACACGTCAGTTTCCTCGCAAGTGTACGAGGTAACTGTAGGGCGATGAGTTTGACTCGAGTCGTATCTCTCGAGGAAACAACTGTTCGGTCTTTCGGATGTTTTTCTCAATTTACGAACTAAAATAAAATACATATACATTTGGGGTTTTAAAAGATTTTGAATTGATCATTATAACTAAAGCAATAATTAAACTAAATCTATTTAAACTAATTGTTCTAACTAAATTATCAATTACGTGCTATAATTAAACTACTTGAACTCAAGAACTAAGAACTAATAGCAACGAATCTAAAAGCATGAATATAATAAATTACCACTAAGCAATGAATCATAAGAATCTAAAATTAACGAATAACTAAGCATAAATCAATCGCATAAATCAACTAAATTAACCAATATCCAATAACAAGCATAAACGATTAAACTAAGTAAACTAGTTCTAGCATTAACTAAGCAATTAACTAAGAATTATACTAACAATTAAAATATAAATTAACTAAGAGTTTAGAGTACTTATTCGAACTACTAAAAGCAGTAAAAGCTCCAGCTATTTCGGAGGTTGAACGTTGATCTTGGGCGAAGAATGAATCCTGAACTCGAATTCGACGTTTTGGAACGCGTTGTTCTTCGATCCTTGATCTCCGTCTTCAAATCTCGTTATGAGATGTGGAATTATGTGTATTATAAGCTAAAATACCCTAGGGGGTCGTGGCACACACTGAAAACTCGAAATATGAAGGGTTTATATAGGTTTTGCAAGTCTTGGCGCACAAGAAACCCTAATTTCCGAAATCTGGGCCGTCGCGTCGACGGAGCGTCGACTGACGCGAGCAGGTACTCGGCGGAGGTCGGCAGTGCTCGGCATGTGCGGTCGGCAGGGTGCGCGCGTCGCTGGCAAGTGCGTCGACGTTGTGCGTCGACATCGACGCTTCAGCAGCTAGCGTCGACATTGTGTCGACCTTGGTGTGTCGACGTCAAACGAGTAGCAAACGATCGAGAAATGGACACCGACGCTCAGTCGCGTCGACTGACGCGACCGTCGACGCAAGCCGTACCAGCGAGCCATGCCCGCGTCGATCGACGCAAGGACGACGCAACATCGACGCTATGTTCTGAAGCGTC
>BMAC01001484.1:0-18558 GCA_014905375.1 Phtheirospermum japonicum
GTTATATTTCACTCACCAAATTCACCTCGTTATTACCTGTCCAGCCGTCCGATTATAACTCCACTGAAACACTTGGTTAGCTCAATTCAAAACAAAATTAAGAGATTTCAAGCAAGACAAAAACACAAGAAACACAACGCACAGTAAGACGACATCTTCACAAAGTATGAATGTCCTATGGGATGCCTAAAAATCATGACCTAAAAGGTTAAAACAGAACACATAATGATTTCAGCGTTTTGATCCAATGTTGCTTTTTATTACTAACAACATTATAAACCAACATTGCCTTAGGTGAAGTCAATGGAAACTTACCCCTTAACCCAAGTTAATGACTACGTCAAAATCTCTCAAGAAGGTGATTTTTAAAGATTGGAGCATTTTGAGTCCAGATTTTCTTCATCCTTGAAGGGATTTAAATCTTTTAATCTTCAGCAATTGCTGTTAAACACCTCTTGTTTTTGGACCTGGGAGAAAACCAGTTTCTGCGGGCAAGTTCCACAATCACCTAATTTCGAAGAGGTTGGTCCTTTTTGTCATTACTTTTATTGCAACAGAGGACCTTATTGCACTTTCAATCAAACTCAATGCATTAGTATAATGTATGAAAAGAAAAGAAAAATGCATGCAAAAATATACAGATGTTGTGACTGATGTTGATAAGTAGTGTCACAACATCACAACCAACATTGGTTAGACAATGCACATACCGAGATCTCTTCTCAAGCGAGAGAAGGTCTCGTAGTCTAATGCCTTAGTGAAGATGTCAGCTAGCTGATTATCAGTTCCAATATGTTCAAGGCTAACAATCTTCCTCTCAACTAGGTCTCGAATAAAGTGGTACCTTATGTCAATGTGTTTGATTCGAGAGTGCTGGACTGGATTTTTGGAGATGTCAATGGCACTGGAATTATCACACAACACCGTCAAGATACTACTGTGCAGACCGTAGTCTTCAATCATTTGGTTCATCCACAGTAATTGTGTGCACGCACTTCCAGCTGCAATGTACTCGGCTTCAGCTGTAGAAAGAGAAATACAATTTTGCTTTTTGCTGTACCAAGAAATTAGATTATTACCCAGAAAAAAACATCCTCCAGTAGTACTCTTCCTATCTACTACATCCCCAGCCCAATCCGAATCAGTGAATCCTAAAAGTTCAGTACCAGTATCTTTCGTGTACCACATACCTAGTTCAGTTGTACCAGCAATGTACCTAATAATTCTTTTAACCGCTTTCAAGTGTGACTCTTTTGGATTAGACTGATACCTAGCACATAAGCACACACTATACATAATATCAGGTCTACTTGCTGTCAAATACAACAAACTTCCTATCATACTCCTGTACATGGTGTTATCAACACCCTTACCAACATCGTCTCTGGTCAGCTTTACAGTTTTGCCCAGCGGTGTTTTCTTAACAGATTCACCCTCTAACCCAAACTTTTTGACTAAGTTCTTTGCATATTTAGTCTGGGAAAGGAAAATACCATCATCAAGCTGTTTAATTTGTAAACCAAGGAAGTACGAGAGGTTACCTTCCATACTCATTTCGAACGTATCAGACATTCGAGTGACAAACTCCTTGACCATCTGCTCGTTAGTGGATCCAAAAATAATATCGTCTACATAAATTTGGACAATTAAGATGTGCTTGTTGGATTTAAGAAGAAACAATGTTTTATCAACTTCTCCTCGTCTAAAATTCAAATAAAGCAAATATTGAGTTAGCCTCTCATACCAAGCTCTCGGAGCTTGTTTTAAACCATAAAGTGGCTTTTTCAATTTTAAAACAAAATCAGGTTTTTGAGAATCCACAAATCCTTTAGGCTGCTCAACATATACTTCTTCACTTAAAACACCATTCAAAAACGCACTCTTGATGTCCATTTGATGCAACGAAATTTTCATATGACAAGCAACAGAAAGCAAAAGTCTTACAGACTCAATTCGAGCAACAGGGGCAAAAGTCTCATCAAAATCAATACCTTCAATTTGCGTATACCCTTGTGCGACAAGTCGAGCTTTATTCCTCACAATGTTRCCTGCTTCATCAGTCTTGTTTTTGAATATCCACTTGGTCCCTGTCACATGAGCATTCTTAGGCCTTGGAACAAGATCCCACACATCATTCTTGGAGAATTGCTCCAGCTCCTCTTGCATGGCCCGAATYCAGAACTCATCTTTAAGTGCATCCTCCACGCGCTTGGGCTCTACTTTAGAAAGGTACAAAGACTCACGAATTTTAGAACAATTAGTAGACAARCAAACATACCTAACCATTTCCTTGAAATTTATTTGTCGACGTCTTGTACTTCTTTCATCCATATCACCAATAATTTGGCCCACGGGGTGGTTTTTCTGGATTCTGGATGGAATATCCCTCTGATGAAGATSAATGGGATCTGCTGGATCTTCTTCCTCTGAATCAGAGTCAGATTCTGCAATTTGGCTCGATGTTGGTACTGATGTTGGCATCCCAGTATCAACATGGTTATCAACATCACTTAAGTTTCTGAGTTCAGCGGCTGCATCTTTATTTTCAATACCTGCATCATCAACTGAAGTAGGAGTAATACTGTTCTGAGGGTTTTGATCATAAATCAGATCATCATCCTCGACAGGCTTGACTCCACTTGTTAGATCATCAAACTTGACATTTACTGACTCAAACGTACTTCGAGTTCGAAGGTTAAACAACCTATATGCATGACTATTTTGGAAATAGCCCATAAAGATGCACTTATCACTCTTTGAGTCAAGTTTGGCAAGATGATTTCTGTCATTTAGCACATAGCAAACACATCCAAATACATGAAAATAGCTCAAATTTGGTTTCTTTCCAATCAACAATTCGTAGGGAGTTGCACATGAACCTGGTCTAAAGTAAGTCCTATTCGTGATATGACAAGCGGTGTTCATTGCTTCAGCCCAAAATATTTTAGCTATTTCATTAGAAATTAGCATAGTTCTAGTCATCTCTGCTAGAGTTCTATTCTTACGTTCAGCTATACCATTTTGTTGAGGGGTAATTGGAGATGAAAATTCATGACTAATACCCTCAGAAGTGCAGTACTTTAGAAATGATGCGTTTTCAAATTTCTTTCCACGATCGGTTCTAATTCTACCAATTTTTACTTTAAATCTCACACACAGCTTCTTTGCAAGTTTTTTGAAAGCCTCACATGTTTCAGATTTTTCTTTTAAAAACTCTACCCAAGTAAACCTAGAAAAATCATCAACAATCACGAAGACATATCTCTTACCACCAAGACTCTCAACCTCTAGTGGTCCCATGAGATCCATGTGAAGCAGTTCAAAGCAAGATGATGTAGTGAGACTTTGTTGGACTGGATGTGGCACCCTTACCTGTTTTCCTTTCTGGCACGCCTCGCACACAGGAATGATCTTGGTGTTGAGTTTGGGTAGTCCAGTCACAGCATCTTCCTTGGTCAGCCTATCCATCATCTTGTAATTTACATGTCCAAGCTTTTGATGCCAAAGTTCTGCATCACTAACTTGGGACAACCTGCAAAAAGCATCACTGTGAATTTGGTAGCAATTATCTGAAGTTCTTTTACCAGTGAGAATACACAATTCATTCTCTTCATAAACTTCACATTTTTCTCGGTTGAATTTAACGCTGAACCCTCCGTCGCACAATTGACTTATGCTGATCAAATTTGCTGTAAGTCCTTCTACTAGCAGCACATTTTCTAATGTTACAACACCAGGAACATGGAGAGTCCCTTGGCCAACAATCTGGCCGTTTGCGCCTCCTCCATACTTCACTTTTCCACCTTTAAATCTGACAATGTTGGAGAGCAATTCTTCTGAGCCTGTCATGTGTTTCGAGCATCCACTATCGAAATAACAGGCTCCAGGGACTAGAGACTTCAAAGAGGTATGGATCATGTTGCACTTGATGCTGTTTTTCTTGACCCACACTTGTTTGTATCTGATRTTGGTATTGATGTTGGTAGCGCGGTTACCAACATTGGACCTGACAGGCATATTTGTTCTCTAAGAGTGTCTTCTTCCCCCAATGATCTTCCAACAAAAGGGACGAATGTGGCCTGGTTCTCCACAATGATGGCACACGAATTGTCTCCTTCTCTTCTTGTGGCGTTTGGAAGATTTTTGTTCTTGACTCGACACTTGCGTGGGTTGACTTGGCTTGTATCCTAATCCATGTTTAGAGGAATTTGGGAAGCTAACCTGSAAAATTTCATCAAGCTTAGCCTTACCTTTGTTTAGATTTGAAATTGTACCTCGAACAGTAGTAAGTTCGTTTCTAATCTTCTCAACCTCAGCATCCTTCTTGGTGAGAGATGATTCCAACCGGACAATAATTTCGAGCTGATCCTCCTTTTCCTTGGTTAGTTTTTCTACTTCTTTTGCGAGATCTTTCGCTTTGAGAACCTGTTTACTCCAACTGACATACAATTTTTTGTGATCTTCACTCAGCTGCTCATATTCCTCATAATAGTCAGTGGTCTCAGCATTCAGGCACACGATGTTATCTGCAAGCAAACCAACATGGATATCGTCATCCCAAACAACATGGGAGAATAATGCTGGGACTGGATCAAGTGGCTCGGAATCATTAACGTCTTCAGTAAAGTCGATAGCGATCATACTTTTCTTTCTAAGAAAGGTGGGACACTCATTCTTGTAATGTCCCCAACCTTTGCATTCGTGATATTGTATCTCGCCGAGTTGTTTTGAAGAGCTAGACACATTGGAAATTGAGTTTGAGAATTGAGATTGTGGAAGAGTTCGTACAGTAGACTTTGGAGTGGTTATTTGTGTCCTGTTCCTTGTACTTGAGCTTCCTGAGTTGTTCTTCTTCTTCAAGAATTTGTTGAAGCGTTGAGTAACAAGGGCCAGTTCATCTTCTTCGAGAGTAGTCGACTCCATCCTTTTAATAATTCCATTAAAATCGAATTCCTCGTCATATTCATCTCCTACTTTAATTAAATCAGAAGAATAAGCAACATTCTCTTTCGAGCTAGAAGTGACATGTTCCATCTCGTATTATTTGAGATTTCCAACTAAGGTGTTGAAATCGATGTTATCAACATCCTTGGATTCTTCTATTTCCACCACCTTCATGCTATATTTCTTTGTAATGGATCTTAGCAATTTTCCTACAAGACGGGAATTTGTTATGGGTTCACCCAAATCTTTGCACTCCTCTGTTATTTCAGCCAATCTCACTGAGTAATCCATGATAGATTCTTTCTCAGTCATTCTCATAACCTCGAATGTGGACAAGAGCATTCTTAGTCTGGACTTCTTCACGCTTGCTGTTCCTTCGCACACCCTTTGAAGTGCGTCCCATGCATCCTTTGCCGACTCGCAGTTCTTGATGATACGATAGTAACTTGCATCTACATAGCCACACAAGGCGTTGATGCATTTAGAGTTCCAATTTGCCGCAGCTGCTTCGTCAGCAGTCCAATCTTCTTCTTTCTTGGGAATGGCATCGCCCTCGCCATCCGTGACACGTGGCTTTTCCCATCCAATAAGGACGGTCTTCCAAACACGTTCGTCCATGCTCTTCAAGTGCCACCTCATCCTCTGTTTCCGGAGAGAGTAATTCTCACCATTAAGGATTAAAGGCCTCGGGTTGCCTTGAGCATCCATAGCACCTATAAAAATAAGGATCAATACTTAAAAGGTTAAGTAACCCGCTCTAGATGCTAATTGTAATATTAGAATGTATATGAATTTAAAAATAAGGATCAGATTTACGATGTTGTTAATCAATGTTAACAACATCAGTTAACAACATCGACCAGAGTAACGAAAACTTATGCAGCGGAATTTAAATATGAGAACACGATTAAACAAATTCAGTTCACAAGTAAATACTTGTGAACTTGGGTGTACAAACCCGTAAACTATATTACTTTCAATTCACGTTTAATACAAAATATAAAGTAATATATGAAAACTAAATATCAAGAAACTTGATACTAAATACTTGTTGMCGGAATGGCWAGATCTMTTYGGTTGGTCACGCAACTTCCAAGATCTTGTTACTCACGAACGTTGGCTCCAAGTAGTTTTCTTCACCGTGTTCTTCTTCCTTTCTTGTGCGTCTTCTTGCGTCGATTATCCTCCAAGAAATCCGTCCGTTCAACTCTTAAAAAACCGTCCCACAAGTGTAGGAATACTTGTGTTTTAAATAGACAACTAAGAATCCTAAATTTGGTAAAATTCTAAAACAAATTCTAAACACAATTTAGGAATAATTAAAGTCTTGTGAATAAACTAGGAAACATAAAATAGTCCTAAATTTAATTCCCTAATTTATTTTGTGCCCAAGAAAGGCAAATAACAAAATAGGAATTATTGCCAAGAATAAATTCCTCAACAGAAACCTATAACGAAAAACTAAAAAAAATGCTGCAAAAGCCCCAATATTTACAGTATTTACAAAAGACTCCCCACATTTGACCTTTTTCGTAATTTTGAGTTTCAACTTCTCAAAATCGAGCATCCCATTTCACAACTCAGCTGCAGAAGAGAGTGGACTCAAATTTCTGCAACCATTTTCCAGTAATGGCGTTTCTGTTTCAGAAATTTCTAGCGGTACGTTTAGTATAATCCCAGTTTTTATATGAAAAAAACCCACCAAACACTCAGCATTATTAATTCATTAATTTACTCAAGATAGCGCTCATTTTCACAAGGAACTCCCAAATTCGTTTCTTTTGGACTATTTGCGATCAGCATTTTTGCTTAATTTTGTTGTGTATTGGTAATTTATCTGAATTTATTGTACTATTAATTGCTTATGTTCAGGCAGTCAAGGTGCTTGCGAAAAGTCCCACGTTTGCTAAGGATGGAAGGCACCTTCAGTTTGAAGCTGATATGAACAAACTTTTTCTGTACACCAGGTAAAATGCTATATTTACATATTGATCCAATTATAAGTGTGATTTATACTGCAATCTGTTCTGAGCTGGTAAATAAATTTGTTATTTAAATTTTAATTCATACCTTGAATCACTCTGCAAAATACCAGTAAGTATCAATCCCCCCTTTTTATTAATTCAAGTCTCTGTTAATTCAGCCCTAGAATTTATTTTGGAAATCGCATATAATTTAATCCAAATCGATATTGCACATTATATTAGGATTTTATTTTCTAATAGACGATATATTC
This sequence comes from Phtheirospermum japonicum, assembly GCA_014905375.1. Classification (NCBI taxonomy): domain Eukaryota; kingdom Viridiplantae; phylum Streptophyta; class Magnoliopsida; order Lamiales; family Orobanchaceae; genus Phtheirospermum; species Phtheirospermum japonicum. Next base: position 7,181 of record BMAC01001484.1, read on the forward strand.
TGTCAGCTACAATCGCTTGGGAAAAAATGCTGTTGAATCAGATGCCGATGAGATCATCGACTTGGCTTCGAAGGCCTCTCATGCTGAGCAGCAAAAGCAAGTTCAAGAAAATATTCACGCGCAAATTAATAATATCTGCACGTATATGGATGATATACTTGTTCCGGATTCGAACACGGATGAAACACTTAACCCGTSTTCAGAAGCTCCACGACGCAGCGGGCTTGGTCTTGCTGTTGGAAGGACTGGGCCTTTGGATAATAACGGTGAGTAATATCGTTAACGTGTAGTATTTAAGTTTGAACCGTTCGGCTTCTTATATTTATCGAATTGCTTTTATTTGAATATTATGTGAAGACTTCAATTATGTGTTTTTCATTGATGTTCATGTTGTATTATCTGGAGAACATGTTTTTTTAAGAGGGTAACTGCAATTTGATCGTGTTAAATGTAAGGGGATAACTGTAATAATTTTAAGAGGATCTTATCCCCAATTACCTGTCAAAATAAAAAATACATTCTGCGTTTGGTCTGGGATTTTCGTGGTTTCTAGAGTCCTGAGATTTGATTTTGTCCAAATGAATAGTTTAATCCTGATTTACTGGATGTTGTATTATATTATTATGTTTTTATGGATAAGATGTTAATTTATTTATGGGAAAATGTGTAATAATTGTGTGTGTTTTTTTTTGAAAAGAATGTGTAATGATATTGTGTGTTGTATTATAGCAATAGTTTGATTAGAATAAGTTAACGGGCTACTGTTAAGTCTATGTAGATGAGGATTAGGGTTTTCAAAACTTGTTTTTTTGAAATGGAAGTCCAAAACCGGGATATTGAAAGGTTGTCCCAAAACAAACATACTCGAAGGTATTACAAACACCCCCTTGGATTTTGCATTTTCTTAACAAATGCCTCCCCGTTGAGGGTTCAATTTGTAATTTAGGGAAAAATATCACGGTGTTTTTGTAAATAATCCTTTTTAGATATTGATCATCTGAATTATTTTCTTTTTGGGTGTTACTATAAATGTTGACCTGATATTTATTGACCCATATGCACTCAGGCACAGCTGTGGCGAAAACCAAGCCGCTCAAGCGTTTCGAGCTATCACAGAAACTAAAGGATCTAACTGGATACACACTCGAAATCAAGCCATCCCTAATCCAACACGCCGACGCGGGACAGGGTTTATTCTTGGACGGCGAAGCCGATGTGGGTGCTGTAATAGCTATATATCCCGGTGTTACATACTCACCCGCGTTCTACCGTTATATTCCTGGATATCCAAGGGTCGACTTAAAAAACCCGTATTTGATCACAAGATACGACGGGACCGTAATAAACGCTCAGCCTTGGGGTACAGGTGGTGAAACCCGCGAAATATGGGACGGGTCGAGTGTTTTTGAACCCAAGTTGAATTTCGAAGGCGGTGAAAATGGATCGGATCGGGTTTGGAAGATGCTGAGCAAACCTTTAGACGGCTCGCGGGTCGGGGGTAAAAGCGTAATTTTGGAGAGGAGAAATCCGCTGGCTTTTGCGCATTTTGCGAACCATCCAGGGAAGGATGTGGCGCCGAATGTTATGGTTTGTCCGTACGATTTTCCGTTAAGTGAGAAGAATATGAGAGCTTATATACCGAATATATCGTTCGGAAACGGGGATGGTGTGAGGATGAAGAAATATGGCAGCTTTTGGTTCAAGTCTTGGAAACCGAGCAATATGGTTAATGATGTCCCGATTCTGAAAAGTCTTGTGCTCGTGGCGACGAGAGGGATTTGTAACGAGGAGATTTTGTTGAACTATAGGTTGAGCAACTTGAAGAGTCGGCCTTCGTGGTATATTCCTGTTGATGAGGACGAGGATCGAAGGAGGTGGAGTTAGAGGTAAATTGATTTGTCTGCATTAAGCTTAGCTCCTCTTTTTTTTTAAATGAAATTAATTCAACAGTTTTGGCTTGGCTTGGCTTGGCTAGAGTTAATTTCACTGCTAGGTTACCATAGAACACATGTTGCTTAATAAACATTTTATGGGATGATTTAACAAATAAATGCTTTTACATTTTCTTGAGATAATTTGTATATATACTACAGGACTTGAGTTGGGCCTTTAAAAATTCAGGTTAAGATAAGAGGATTTCTTATGAAGGAGCCCATTGGATATTTTATTAGGCAGCCCAATCTGAAGGCTGGGCAAAGTTGAAATTGTGACACATTACGTGACTATCTATCCTACACTAAATACTAGTAGCAAATTTGGTTTCAATAAATTGCTACAACGCAGAAGTAATTATTCAAAGGATTCGAAACTAATTATTTGGGCATTAATTAATGCTAGGAAAGGTTGTTGGAACATGCGTTTTATATTCATTAAAATTTGGTTGATACAAATCAAATTAATCTTCGTTTCAACAACAAAAAAAAATATACGACTTAAATCCTGAAAATATTTTACATGAAAAGATGAATTAGAAAAAAGTAAAATTAAAGGAACTAAGTAAATTTCATATATTTTATTTCCCCTCTAAATTATCCATGAAAAGACTTGAAGAATAAGCAAATTGAAAACTACACAAGAAAGAGTTGAGATAAGTTAGTAGGCTGGCAGCAGGCGAGCAGGAGCAGACATTGGCAAAGGCTGAAAACAAAAGTAATCAGGATGGGTCCTACACCCCCAGCTGTTCTTTCTGTAACTATGACAAATAAGGTGAACCCATGTCGTATTTAAGTGTCCTAAGGAGTGACGGGTAGATTAAGATTTTAATTTTTAATTTTTAAAAATATTTAAATGTTTATAGTTTTAATAATCTCGAATTTTTCGTGAGTTTTACTATTCATTCAACTATATTTACTGATCATTTTTAATTATTATTTTACTTTATTTATATTAAATTAAGTTTAATAATTATATTTTTATCTCATAATATTTATTCTCACACTTAAAAATTATTTTTTCTCTTAATTTTTTTTCCCATTACTTTCTGTCATTTATAAAAACTTTTTTCTCAAATTGAGAATATAGGCAATTGCTCTTCAATTGTTTCAGAATTTTAGAATTCAAAATAGTTTAATGTCTTAGAAACTTGAGAGTCATTTTACAGTGGACCTCATTGTACGCAATAATTTAATATTATTGCACATAACTTGTACATATTATTATATTTAAAGTCTTAAAATTAAAAATTAAATTCTAAAAAAGAAAACCTAAATCCTAATATTAAAAGATAAATCCAAAATTATAAAATTTTGTCATATATCATTACATATAACTCATATATATCATTACAAATAATTGATATATATCATTACATATAACTGAAACGATGATATATTTTTGTCGTGACCCTAAAAATGAAAAATTAAACCCTAAAATAGAAAAATAAATTTAAATTCTAATTTATTATCGTATATCATCGTATATAACTGACATATATTATTGAACAATAATACATTTTTAAAGTGAGTATCTATAGCAAAGTGCACTCGCGTGGTCCATGTAATAAATAAATCTCCGAAAACTTGAGACCCCACTATCGTTAAGTATGGACTTAGGGATGGCAATAAATCCGGTTAAAACAGGGACCCGTCCGCCCCCGCCCCGACGGAGATGGGGATTACCCGCTTTAAGCGGGGATGGGGATGGGGGCGGGTATGAAATTGCGGGTTTTTACGCGGCGGGTAGGATGGGGATAATGTTCCACCCGCCGGGTACCCGCCCCCGTTTGAGACCCGTTTCAAACCCGCATATATTATTATTTAAATATTTATTTTTTTATGTTTTGAACTATTTTTAAATGTAATAGACTCAATATTTATCATGTTATTTGAATTTTCTTTTTTTTATATTTAAATAGACCTAAAAATCAAGATTCATAATTTTTATTTTTAAATAATAAAATGTAAGCGGGTACAAGCGGGTATACGAACGGGGCGGGTATTGCGGGCGAGGGCGGGGACAACTAATATACACGCGGGGCGGGGACGGGGATACCCACTTAGTTTGAAGTGGGGGCGGAGCGTGAATGAGAATGATTTTTTCAGGCGGGGACGGGGACGGGACAGGCGTACCCGCACCCGTCCGCCCCCATTGCCATCACTTATTCTTTCTTTCTTCCATCTATCTTTAGCTATTTTTCAGGTTTATTTCTGAATCCTGTCCAAACTTCATTTCGCTTGATGTTTGATCCAATTTGCTTCCACCGGTTTTTAATTACTGATGTGATGTACAAAGAACTTATTTATTTATTTATTTATATATTTTTTTTTTTTACGGAGGGTTATGTTTGGATATATTTTGCTTGCAAAATGATTCTTTTCTTCTTTGGGATCAAAATAAATTGATCATATTTAGAGTTGCGTGATTTTTTAACATTTCAGGTCGACGAAATTGGATTTGCATCGGATATTACAACAAACTCAAGTATTTATTTAGTGCACGTTCAAAGGTTAATAACTGTATATGGTACCATTAGTAACATGAATAAATAAATTGATAATGGTAGATTGAAATTAAAGTGGTCAAAGGCTATTCCAAATTGGTTGAGCTTTAACTGAGAAAGCAAATGGGCTAAGGCCCGTAATTTGCCATAATTGCTCCATTTAATTTTGCAGAACCCAGACCACACCACACCAGATATTCTCAGTTTTTACTGCCCAACCATTGGACACCAGAAAAATGCAGCACTTAATTCGTAGTACAACTACATATTTTTAAGGATTGATTCAAAAAACCAACCCTAAATTTTAGCCTACTTGCAAAAGACTTATTTTTCTTACTTTATAAATACCATTTTTCTTATAATTATTTCACCCGTGTAGTTTTATTTGTCGAATAAAAAAAATTATCTCATTTTATCTGTCACATTTACATTTTTAAAAAAGAATTCCTTGTTATTTTTTATTTTTCCAATAAACATTAAAAATTATTTATTAATTTTACTATTTTTATTATTTCACACTTTTTTTTTCTAAACAAAATAATACTTTTTTTTGTAATATTCGTGAATTGGTCCAAATAGATGAGACGGACGAATAAGTATTAAACTAAATATCGGGGGTCATTTTTGTAAATAGTTATATTTTTAATTCTACTTTACAAGATCAAACTTTACTCTCAACCACGGTAACTTTGAAGGTTTTTACTACAAGTAAAAAAAGGATTCTTTCGTACGATACTATCAGAAAATCTGGGAGCAACAATATCCCAATGTCATAGGGAAATAAACTAAAGATTTACACCTCACCCGAGAAAGATGCAACTCCAGACAAAAGTATTACAAACATTATCCTTGAATTTAGCCTAACTACAAATAATAATAATAATAATAATAATAATAAATCAAGTTATATTTCAAAATTATAAATATTCTATTAAAGGGTTGTAATAAACACCTTTTTGAGTTTGGTGTATAGGTAGGACAAACAAACATACACTCTTAAAGATGCAATTTGTTTGTAAACTAAAAATATGTACATCAAGAGATATTTATAGTTTGAAAAGATAAGTAAAATTTCTTTTATAAAAAAATTAAAGAAAATAATTAATCCCTTGCTGAAAACTGTGTGGTGCATTTTTCAGGGGCATTGTGACTTATAATGAAAGTTTGCGTAAAAGTTGAAAGTAAGAGCTGTTTTTATTTTACATAGAAATGAATGTTGAATGGTTGATCTTCACGAGGTTTGATGCACAGTAAAAAGCATGTGACAAAGTCGCCCTGTCAAGTCGCTGCTGCTCCTTTTATTTATTTATTTATTCGTTTTTTCCCATACTAATTTCTTTAACGTAAAATCACATCATTTCAGATTTCAGAGTAATTAAAACAAATCTTCTTGTACTCCCCTACACAACCCCTATACTCCTCCTGACCTGACCCATCCGAAAAGGTTAAAATTTCTAGTAATTATATTTTCCGACGGAGGTGGTAATTCGTGACTTTGTGTCGTGTTTGGGTGATGCATGAAATTGCTTGCAATTTAATTTTCAATTTCTAGTGATTTTTAAAGAAAAACACAGTTATCTAAAGTTTTGTGATTGGAATAAAATATTGTTTAAATTTATATTTTTAACATATATTTATGTGATTATTTTGTATTTCATATTGATTTGCTTGATTGAATGGGATATTTTTTGATAGATTGTAGTAATTTTTAATTTCATTAAAAATAAAAATAGTATTTAAAAAATTGCAAACCTTGACTCACAGTTTAGATAATAATATATGTTTGTACTGTAAAGAGTGTAAATAATAAGTGGAGAAAAACTAAAATAACAACATATTGAATAACAATATTTGTAACCAATTTTTAACTTAATAATTTTAATTAAGTAAAAGATGATATGATTCATCTAAATGCAAATAACATAGTAGAACATTTATTATTAGTGCCAAATTTCTCAATCTTAATTACATTTCTAAAACTTCCAAGTTGCACTGATATGAGCAATTGATATAAACACGAACTCAAAAAATATAGTACACAAGTACGATAACACACTTATTTAAAAATATGTATAACACAATTTGGTTGAATACTTTATAATATAAATAATTTCTAATATATTTATCTTCTATAAATATTAAATTATAATGATTCTTAATTTCAATTAATCATATAAAATAATTACAAATTTATTCATAACAATTAATGAACTCCAAGAAAAAAAAAATGATAATAATTAAGAAATGAAAAGGTTGAAAAAGTGTGTCGGGAATGTGTTCGGACCGTGTTAGTCGTGTTTTTCTGTGTCCCTTCATGTCCTAACTGTGTCTGAGCTGTGTATACAATCATATAATCAAAAGAGAANCGAGCTCGATACATTTTGGAGGCGTGTTGGGCGCGTATCCGACTTACCTACAAGAACGAAAATAGAGTATTCGTCATCATAGCTTGAAAAGAACCTATTTATTATTTGTATTATTCGCCTCACCTAATATAATTTGTATATTTTAAAAATCTAAATGAATTTTTATAAATAATTATTGTGCGAGTATTTTAATATGTCAATTTTACATTTATATAAAATAATTATAAAAAACTAGTCAATAAAATGATATTATAACAACATATTAACAATATATATAAACGGACAAAATTGATACATATCATTTCATGCTAACCTAATTTAGAGTCGATCCAAATCTAACTTTAACCCACTTGTAACATTTTAGTTCATGCTATAGATTTTCAACCCCCTTTCTATTTACCTCATTTATCTTCTAACTCTCATTATATCTTGATAAGTTTAAAACGTCTCTTTCTCTGTATCATGAATTTGTCTTGTTTTCCCTCAATTTGTCTTGGCATTTAATTTGAAGTAATAATTACAATGTAGCCCTTCTTCAGTTTCACACACAAACAACATTAAATGCTGCGAAGACCCCCACACCCTACATGTGCTTCTTTGTTTCTTTCTAAGAGGAACTGAAGAAGAAGAAGAAGAAGAAGAAGAAGACCAAAAACATTGAAAAATCAGCAAATATTATTTCTTTTGTTTCCTTCAAGTTCATAAAACACTCAAGAAATGACTAAAGATGAAGACTTTAAGCTACTTAAAATTCAGGTGTTTTTCTTTTTCTATAAACATATTCGGTTTATCTTTAAAAGCGCAACCTTTTATCCATATGTACTGTAAAGTTGTGTTCTTGGTAAAAAAATAAACAAAAAAATCCATTTGCCTTTCTTGCTTTTATTTATTTATTATTTATATTTTATTTTGTTTTGCTGCTACAGACGTGTGATCTTAGAGTTAACGTACATTGTGATGGGTGCAAGCAGAAAGTGAAGAAACTTCTTCAAAGGATTGAAGGTTTTGTTTATTTTTATTTCTGCATTTTTATCTTTTGGATAAACTGTTTTTTTGTTTTTTTTTTTCTCTTCCCACTTTACCCTGTTTACTTGGTTTTACTTCCCATTTTATCTTTCTGGTTTTACTATTAAATGCGAAAAAATGATTTTGAGATACTTTACTGTTATTATTTATTAATTGCTGATGATGAGTTTTGGGTTTTTCTTGTGGTTTATGACTTGAAAACATGATTATTGTGCTTAGTGTTAATATTGTTATTTCATTTTTTTGAGATTTCTTGAACTAAGGCAGTGTAGGCTTTTTTAGCAGTTACCTATAATTTAATCTTGACTTTCCTTGAGATTTATTACACACACACTTAAGAAAAAATACAAAATCTATTTTTCAAAGATTACATTTTTTCTATCCCTTTATGTTACTATGTTTTAAGAATTGCACCTCAATAGGGATATTTGCTAGGAAAATGTTAGTATACATATTTTTTTTTAAAATGTCTTTTTTTATTTGGTTAAATGAAACATTCTCCTCTTGCTTAACAGGGGTTTACCAAGTAAACATTGACTCAGAACATCAAAAGGTCACTGTTTCAGGAAATATAGACTCTGCAACCTTAATCAAGAAATTAGTCAAAGCTGGTAAACATGCTGAGCTCTGGAGTAAACCAAAATCCAACCAAAACCAAACCCAGAAACAAAAGCCCACAAATTGCATTAAAGACGACAAGACCAAGAAAGCCCAAAAGCCGAACGCCACAAAAGTCGTTAATTTCCCCCCAAACAACCAGAAATTCTCATTCGTTTCCGATGAAGACGTTGTCTTTATTGACGACGATGAAGACGACGAGGAATACACCCACGAGGAGATGCAGATTGTCAAGGAAAAGCTTAATCATCAACTCGCTTTTCTCAAACAAGCCGAAACAAATGCCAAAAAAGGTATCTTGAAGACGAACAACAACAATGCAGCTGCAAATGGGAGTAACAATAATCATAGTAATGGAAAAAAAGCGAACCCGGCTCAGAATATCGCGATGAAAGCTAACCCAGCTAACGGGATCGATCAGAAAACACTCGCTGCGATGAAGATGAAAAACGAGCAATTGGCCGAGGGCAAAAGGGTCAATGACATCAGTACTATGATGAACCTTGCTGGTTTTCATGGAAATGGGATTGATATTAGCAACAATAATCATGCTGGTGCTGTTTTGGGTGGTAATGCTAGTGGAATTGTAGGAACTGGAGGGTTGCCACTGCAGGGGTTATATAGTAACGTTAATCCTTCGGCCGTGATGGTGAATGCGAATGGCTATCAAGGATTTAATCCTTCGATGATGATGAATTTGCAGAACAGGCAGCAGCAGCAGCAACAGCAGCAGCAGATGATGTATAATCGGTCTCCGTATGTTTTGCCGAGCACCGGTTACTATGGTGGTTACGGTCCACTTCCGTACAGTTACCCGGGCCCTGCGTATGGTGGCGATCACTCCGCGACGCATATGTTTAGCGATGAGAACACGAATAGTTGTTCGATTATGTAGTTGTAGGGAAAATGAATTTGGGATTGTGTAGGTTGTTTTTTTCATTATGTATTAATGTTGAACTAGTATGTTGTGTTATTTTGTCGTGATTAAGATTTGACTGAACTACTAAAGTGGTTTTTTTGTTGTTGAATATCAATAACTTTAATTAAAACAAATGGCAATAGAAATTAAATTGAATCAGAGGACAAATAACATCGTTTTATTAAGAGAACCGACATAAAATGAGTTTAATATTAATAACTCAATATAATTATTTAGATCAATGTTATTATCTTATTTGATTTCATCAAATCAAATCAAATTCATAATTACCCAACTTTTGGGGGGAACAAACAAATCCCGTTATCGTCCAGAAAGACGTAGACTCGATTGCAGCAAAAATCTCGATCGATCGCTCCAGGCGGAACAACAACAAATTTAACAGTAACCGTCGGATTATCTTTCTCGATTTTAATCTTGCATAGTGGGCCCCGGGTCCCGACTAGCTCCGGCCACTCAAACTTGTAACTCGTCACTATTGCACAATACAACGCAGTTAAATAAGTGAAGTACAACAAATAACAATAAAAATTAATTAATTAATTAATTAATTGCACTTACCTTTGCATTTGTCATAAGCACAAGTAAACGAAGCTTTAGACATTTTGTGGGACGTTGGTAAGAAATTTTTGTGTTATGACTGCGTTCTAATGTCACAGTTTATATAGTCCTTTGGAGTAATTACCTTAAACAATTTATTTATATATTTACCATATATACGAGTATCATACATTAAGCAAATCCTAACACATTTCTGAGTAATTACCTTAAACAATTTATTTATATATTTACCATATATATTTCGAGTAATTACCTTAAAATCTAATTATTGAATCATAAATTGAGCAAAATTGGTGGAATTTTGTTTTCCTTTCTAAAGAACAGAATTACATGGGATACGATTCTTGACAGAAATACATGCAAGCAAATATAGGATATTATACTCACAATATTTGCTGATATATTGTGGATCACCTTATGTATTTTTACTTGTTATAAGATATTATTTATACATTGATATATATATATATATATATATATATATATATATATATTCAATATTTATGTATAGTATTTTAATATTGTTAATTAATGTACCTCTATAATTGATTATATTGATGTGCTATTTATATATTATTTAATTTATTTGTATATTGATGTATAGTTTTATTTATATATAATATAATGTATTTAATAGTTTTAATTAGTGTGTGTGTGTGTAATATAATGTACCTTCCTATTGACAATGTACACCTTATGCTTGTTTTGAATTAGCATTTGTTTAAAACGTTTAATATTAGTATTTAAAGTTTTGAGTATTTATAATTCTGTAAATAGTAAGGAATACTCTTGTTTGTTATATGAATTCATAATTATTTACTTTTTATTTTAGATAATATATTATATTTAATGTCAAATTAATTTGAAATATGAATGATATTGTATTAATTATATTTAATTAATTATAAAATTTCATTGGTTAAATATTAAATTTTGAATTTTACATCAATGAGTATGTGGTATTCAATTAAACAAACCCTTAATGATCGTGACAGCGTACTCTTCGGTCGGCAAAAAGTAGGCTTGGTTGATTTTGACCTTACCAAAATATAGTCAGGGATGTAAACGGGTAGTGTACGAGTTGGTCTCTATCCGTACTCTACCGTAATCTTATTTAAGTAGAGTATGAATAGTACCTTGATAGCACTGTTCTAAAAAATCGCCCCCGTCTAGGCGCTAGGCGCCACTAATCCGCCTATGATTTTTAAAAATCGGCTAAAAAAATCGTCGGGCGCTCCAGGCGGGCGCCTAGGCGCCAGGCCAGTTTTTTTTTTTTTTAAAAAAATTTTATGGTCTGAAACGACGTCGTTTTTGGGCCTACTTTTTGATTATTTTGATTTTGTAATATACGTTATGATATTTTTACTTGACTAGTGAACTTATGGATCTATGTTGTTTTGAACTTTGAATCTAACAATGGTTTTAAACTTGT
>BMAC01001484.1:21897-52308 GCA_014905375.1 Phtheirospermum japonicum
TTTTTTTTTTTTAACTTTAATCGATCCAAAATTCATACTATCGTGTATTAATTCCATACTAGTTATCAATCTTGGACAATTATAATTCCTTACTACATAAAAAAAAATCATACTACATTTAAAAATTATATACTACATTGACAAATTAATTTTGTATCACGTACTACTCAATCTTGGACAAGCATAATTCTATACTACATATAAAAAAATATACTACATTGAAAAATTATATACTACATCTAGAATTATATACTACATTGAAAAAGCATCTCACTGGCCACATTACCATTCATAAATGTTGCATGCTACCGTAATTTAATTAGCTGGCTATGGCTATGATATGGGGGATGAGTGCAAATAAAAGTTGAATATTGATTAAATCAGGAGAAATCAGGATATAACCTCCGGATTTTAAATTATGATTAGATTAATTATAAAAAGTCACATTAAAAAAAATCATTTATCCTCTCATCATCTGCTTGAACTCCGAAAAATCAACCATCCCGTCGCCGTCCGCGTCGACCTTTATGATCATCTTCTTTCAATTCTCGGCGGCCCAGCCCTACTTAGGCCCAGCGACACCAGCACGGATTTGAGCTCGTCGACGGTGATGAAGCCGACGCCGTTCTGGTCGAAGACGTTGAAGGCCTCGCGCATGTCCTCCTCGAACCAGCCGCCACCTCCATCCAGTCCAATCGTCAAACCCTAGTGGTGGAGTTTTCAGATCTGGGGATGGGACATTACAAATCTGGGATTGGAGGAGATTTGAGATCTGGGATTGGGTCCGACTTCTGAGATGACAACCGTGCCTCACCTGCTCATGGTGATTTTATTTTGTCGGCGGAGCTCATCTTACGGCGGCATGGATTTCTTCTCAAATTTATGAGAAAAGGTTAGAGTAGAGAGAGGTTGAGGGAGAAAAGTGAGGGTTGATACATAGACCACGGTGGAATAAATAAATATGAGAAAGAGAAGAAAAAAGAATAAAAAATATAAAAAAAGGATATTTTAGACAATTTAAGTTCTTATTTTGATTTAATGGGATATATTTTACCCAAATGGGATGAAACATAATTAAGTGACTATGTGGGAATTAAAGTTGATCTAAAGGTACTATATGAGAATTATCCCTAATTTTATTATCAATGCAAGAAATAAATTACTACTTATACGAGTTTCGCTACAAAATATAATACTTGTAATATAAATTTGAATTTGTTTTATAAAATCATCTAAAAAAAAACTTGTATTTAAATTATAAATATATATATATTAATTTAATTAAAATTAAAAAAATGTTCACAAAAACCATATATATTATACATAATATAAGATAAATCCTAAAATATTTTAAAATTGGATTAAAATATTATGAATTCTAAATAATTATTTAATAATAAGAAAATATAGAAATATTATAAAATAATAAAATAAACCTTGAGAAATATGAAATGTATTAAATATGTATAAGAAGTATATTATACAAAAATATTTATCATATAACACAAAATTAGAAAACTACAAAGAAATAATATAAAATAAATCTTATTTCACAATAATTTATATAATAAATTAAAAATAATTTAAATGCCGAATAATCATTTACTAAAACCTAAAAGTAACAAAAAGACACTTAAAATGCTATAAATAATAAAATAAATCAAAAAAAATTATGAACTCAGTTAAATAAATATGACACATGTGTTTTAATTCTAAATTATTTTTAATAATTTTTAAAATAAAATAAAAAATAGAAATATTATAATTTAGTATATAATAAATTTGATAATATTTGTAAATCAGATAAAAATATAATTAGATTATAATTAATTTTTAAATATTTATTTTAAAGACATTAAAAGAATAAATTGGCCATATTTATAAAGTAAATTAATTAAATATATAAAAATTAATTCTAAATAATTTGTTATTTATTGAAAGTTGATAATAAAATAATAACAAAGATTGAAAATTATAAATAATAAAATAATTCTTAAAATATTTTAAAACAAAAAGTGATATAATTAATTAAATTTATATTATAAAAAATTATCTCCTAAATCTAGAAACTAAAGAATATATAAATATTATAAAAAATATAAAATACTTCAAAAATGAACAAATAAATACCAAATAAATGAGGTATGGTATTAAAAATTTAATTAAGGGCCTATGTATTTTAATTTATTATAGTTAAAATTATTGAAATCAGCCCGTTAATTGACTCCGGATAGTCATAGATAATCGAGTTAAACATGATCGAGTCAGTTGATAAACCTTTTATATATATATATATATATATATATATATATATATATATATATATAAGCTATGCGAAATTAGTTATAAAACCAAGAGTAACAAATTATTTATGTGTGACTTCTAATGTTTATACATAAAGTCATAGTTATTAGTCATAAACTATTAATATACAAATGCTCATAAATAATTATTTAGTTAAGAATTTTATAATAATATATTGAATTCTTTATATTATGCGATTATAGAATCATTTTTTTGTTCTGCCCACGTATAATTATGAATTCAGATTTTAATCAAATAATTGCATTAAATTATTTACTTTTCACTTATGTTCATAATATGATTTTTAATTTTTCTCGTAAAATGAAAAAAAAGTGTCATTGTCAAGTTTGTGACACATTCTGGGTGAAACTTTTGGTCATCTGGGTTTTAGCCAAATTACGTATAGAAATTGAAAAATATGACTCTATTAGGTTTGTTTTCGTATCGTCAGTTCTGAACAAAAAATAAAATTATGAAAGTAAAGACAAGTTCTTGTTTATATATATATATATATATATATATATATATATATATATATATATATATATATATATGGTTGGGTTCAAATGAGAACTCGTCATTATATGTGAACCTAGGGACTCATCCTGACCATTAGATTGAATAATCTTGATGGTTGAGATCATGACACGTCAGCATGGTAATAATGTAAAAAAATCCATTAATTAATTAAAAAGGGTATTTTGGATATATAAATGTGAAACCCCGTCTATTTACACTTATAATTTATTTGAATTAATTTGATTATTCTTTATATCACTATTTTTATTTCATGTCAATTAAAATATTTTATTACAATAATATTTTATTGAAATATATATTGGATATTATGAAATTTTTATTTATATCTAATTAATCTTGTAGAGGAAATATATATATACACATCATATTTTTATTTTATTTCATTGTATTAAATCGGGCTCGGAATATTTTAAATCTATTCAATTAAATAGGCCCAAGATTTTGAGGCCAAATACTAAGCCCAATAACTTGAACCCATAAACCAAGCTCAAGCCCAAGCCCATTATCCCACCGCCTTTCTTCTCTATAAATAGATGGAATGTTGATCAGTTGGAACAATACACGACAGAATTTCCTTTCATTTTCGACGTACATCAAAGCCTTCTTGTGGCAGCTGGTTTCGTCAGACTCGCTACGAAAATCCAACCGTTGGATTATAACCAAATTTATACCATAGATAGTCAACTTCATAAGGTTTTCAAAGCCACCTCCGGATCGTCGATCGGAGCTCTGGATCAGCGGTAAAATGCCGGCGAACTTTCTGTGCGCTGTTACGATTCGGACGCGGCAGGTCCAAATTTAACGAATTATATATCAATTTGTTCGTCTTTACTTCAGTTTCGAAAGCCCTTAATTAATTTCATAATTCGGGTCCTATTCAGTCAGGATATTTAAGCTTGAATGATTGTGCGTATATGTGTTTGTGTGTGTTTGGGATGGTGGTTGATGTCGGGGTGGTTGCCGGAGAGTGTCTGAGCCGACGAAGGGAAAAAAAACGAGCTGGCAAGAGGTTTTTAAAAAATTTGGGGCTGAATTGAAATGGGTCAAAATTATAGGGGTGGGTTTTTTAGAATTAGATATAGTTTTGGACCCAATTGAAGATTTTTAAAACTTCAATTTGAACCCTCTAATTTTCAATTTAGTCCCCTGAAATCAGATTTTAATTTATTACGAATTGACCCCAAATCAGGTTCTTTAGAACTACAGATTGACCCCACAAACTTTTAAAAGTTCTTAAAATTATATTTTGACCCCAATTACTTTATTAATTTTTCAAAACCGTACAACTTTCTTGTTTTTGAGCCGAAATGGGTCAAACGATTTCCAAATGATTTCAAATTCGAACCATAGATTCGTTATAACATCCTACTACGCAAGACGTATCTAAAATTACAGATTTACCCCTTGATTAACATGAATTTGTCTTGATTTTAGTTAGTATTTTAGTTCATTTTTGTTATTATTTTCGGTGAAAGTTGGATAGATTGAGCATATTTTCACATTTTCTTATCTCCAACTTGTTTTACCGTATTTTAATAATAATTAATTAACTTTATTTTTATTCTAGGTATTTTGAGGTATTTAGGTTTGGACGTAGTCAAGAATGGGCAAACGAGTAGAGTTTCAGCGAAAACGGGCCGTGATTTGAAGAAATGACAGTTTTGGGTCTTCTAGAAGGGATTGTCTTTGGGCCCAACCGGTATAGAAAGTTGGGCTGGCAGCACCTCCTGATTCTGGGCCTTCTAGAAGGGTCGTTTCTGGGCTTAACCGGTATGGAAAGTGCTGAACGTCCTAGAAGGGGCGGAAACCCTAATTTTGACCTCTTTTCCAAGCCACCTACACTTATAAATACCCCCCACCCCTCACATTCGAAAATACACATTATTCCTAGGGTTTTTAAGGCCTTTTGGGGGTTGACAACCCCAAGAGTGCCATTTTATTCTTAGTTTCTCTTGATAATTCTTAGTTTTAAATTCTTAGACTTTAGATTAATTTAGATTCAAGATTTCGTCGTGGAACGCTGCTATTTTCTTTTAATTAGTAAGTACTTATATCTTATGCTCTTTAATTTAGTTCACATGCTTTCAATTAGTTTAATTAAATCTTTTAGAATAATTATTGTTTCCATGATTATGATTGTGTTGGGATTGTGATGTTGAAATTGATTATTATTATTAGCTAGATCTTATGGTCTAGAGTCTAGATTCGTTGTGAACCATCAATTGGGAACTCTCAAGCGATCGTGGAGACGAATCAAAACTCTAGAACCCTAGTTTTCTTAAATCGTTTTAAAAACCTTTTAATTAATTCTCTCTTAAAATAAGTAATTTCTAGATTTAATCTAATTGCTCATAGTTTAGATAATTCTTAGATTTAATTTATTGCTCTTAGTTTAATCTTTAGTTCTTAAAATAATCAAACAAACCCCCCCTTGTCCGCGTGTTTAGATTAGTTTTATTTTTATTTTCTTATTCGTGAAAACAAACACAAAACGAACTTCCAAATCTAGCTTTCCTCTGAGATCGACACGAGTCAACTTACCCACCTACAAGTGATCCCGTTCTCTTGCGGGCGAAATTTTTAAAATTGACAACTTTAAATAAAAATAGGTGCGAAAAAGTTCGAATCAAAATTTTGGCGCCGTTGCCGGGGAAAGCTAAAGGTTGTGATTTTTGTGTTTGCTCTTCGTGACCTCTATTTATATTTATATTTATATTTATATTTTTATTTGTTTCGTTTATCTTTAGTATTTTGTTTTTGAATTTTCTTTTTGTTCGTTTTTATTATTTTCCGCTGGTACGTTTAATCTTGTGCGTTGAGTGTTGTGTATGCAAGGTACATCTCTCGACACCAAGGTTCAACGACCCCAAAAAAATAAAAATAAAAAAAGAAAATGTCTTACAATCGAGGGTATCCATCATATGACAACGGTGCACCTCCGACCAATTGGAGTGGCTATCGACTGGCTATTCCATTGAGCTCCAAGATRCGGGATTACGATYTTGATTATTTCTACATAGAGCGAATCCCAATTTTTTATGGACATCCAAGCGAGGATCCAGTGARATTTTTCCAAGAATAYGAGGACATTACCCGGATTTTCCCTCTTCTCRGMCTTACGAKAGATCAAGTGAGGATGCGACTCTTCCATTATGCTCTACAAGATCGGGCAARAAAATGGTTAAATTATGCAGAGCCCGATTCCTTGCCAACGTGGGAGGACGTGTACAAASAATTCATGTTGAAGTTTTACACTCCCAGATGGCAACAATGCTACTCAAGCCAAGACGACGTTCCGTATGCCCCACATGTTTATGATGACGAGTCTTATGCYTCTTATAACCAATTTCCATACAATCCTAGTTGTGTAGATTACGAGCAAKACAATCAATTTTTAGCGCAGCAAAAGGATCAAGAAGCTGAGACCATGAGTTTTCAAGACGAACTCAAAGATGACCCTTTTGAGTCTATGAATCGAAGTTATGAGTCTATGAAACAAAGTATGGCGAATATGGAGAGGYCGTGTGCCCAAATAATGTCTTATTTGGAGAAATTGTCGAAAGAAGGGGATGAGGTACCAATTCTTGATGTTGTGGAGCCCATCATAGAGGTAGAGAATCCGAGCCCAACTACTTGCTTAGAGGAGGAATGTAACRATGAGGTTATGGAAAAYTTGGATGAATTTGYTCCWCTTGTGCATGTTGATGTCGTGTTAGGTGATGGTGTGAAGATGTTGCCCTTGAAGAATCCGGAGGTTGATGTAGTAATGGATTTGCTTGAGTTTTGCATGAAAGAAGACGACGTAGTGCCGATTTTGGAGGATGAGCCCCACGTCATGCCGATAGAGAATCCGGTGGTTGCTGCGAATTCAAGTTTGATTAAGGATGATATAGGGGATGAGCCGATTTTTGAAGATGAATTTACTCCTCTTGAACTGGATGCTTTAGACATCGAGGACAACGACGATTTTTTAAAACGGTCGGCGGCAATTTTGGGAATAGATTTGAACAACATTGTTGTGGACGATGTCAATTTTGATGAAGTGTTCGAGAAGGAATTTATTGAGCCTCTTGTTATCCTAACCGAGCCGTTAATGGATTTTAATTTTAAGTTGGTGGACGAGTTTGTTGAGGAAATTTGCAAACCCCTGTGCCCGAATCTAGTTCCCATTATTTTTGAAGATGTTGAGGGGGATTTTAGCAAAACGAAGGAGAATGGATTGTGTGTTGATAAATTCTTATGTTCGACCGATCTTCTCATTTATCCAAAGGTAGTGGATCACCATGTTCCTAAATTGATTGTTGATATGTTTATGGTGATAGATTATTCGCTTTTTCGACCACCGAAGCGAATTGGAGTCTTATTTCTACGAATTACTTACATTGTGCGCCTTGGGAAACTACATTGCATATGCTTACTTTTGGAGAATACTAAGGCGTGGCACGATCGTCACCTTTTCTTGGATCCGGGATAGCATCGTTCGTAGAAGGCGTCGAGCTTTCGACGTTAAACAAGCGCTTCTTGGGAGGCAACCCAAGTATTCGTTTTCTTTTCTTTTTATTAGTTAGTTTGTTTTTGTTCGTTTGTTTTGTCTTTCTAGGTATTTATTCAAGACATTTTCGATCACGAGTTCGAGACGAAGGATTATTGCACGAACGCCTTTTTGGAGTTGCTCGCCAATTTTTCAGGGATGTTCTCTTATTCCCTATYTCCCTTGCTTTTCTTTTCTTTTACTTATTGCAATCAGGAGTTTGCCTCGTTTTTAAAGGGGGGGATGGTTGAGTGTGATTTATAGTAAAATTTGTGCAGTTTTAAATTTTTTAACGTGATTGATTGCTATTTCTGCGTTGAATTGTGTTTGTATGGCTTGCCTATCGAAGTTAACTATGTTTGATTTGATGTTCTTGTCTTTGAGCGTGTATAGGTGCATAAACCTTTTCAAATATTATTATTTATATATTGTAAAATGGTACTTGGGCGCAATTTATTTCGCAAAACCTTAAAAGCAGCGTCAATTCAAAACTTTTTCATGCAAAAAGCCTGTGAGTAGCCTGAGTGATTATCATCATTGCATGTACTTGAATGAGTTCTGTTTTGATATCTCTTTAAACCCGCTGTGTGTAGTGACTTTCAAAAATGACGTTAAGGCACAGAAAAAATCCTATTTCCGGCCATATCCATATAATTTTAGCCACTATAAATTTCGAATGAGCCAATCATAGCCAAATAATCCATGCCAATAGAGTGATTTTATTTTTGAGTCGACCCCTACAAACCCATTAAAAGCGTGGGGTAGGAGTTCTTTATTTTTATTGGTTGTAAGTGTCTTGGAAATTTTATTAGAAATTTATGATTTTATTAATTTTTGTAATAAAAGACCACCATCCGAAAAAAAAAATTGAACTCTAGATTTCTAGAATCGAGGCCGAACGTCTTTATTATACTATTACGCGATCAAGTCGATTAGTTTCACTTCCAAGTGTCTTAGGATCTTAGATATTAATTTATTATATGTTATATTTATAATTCTTATAAATATATTATATTCTAGGACTCAACATGGACTTTTATTTGGAAGTGACGAGGTATTTCATATATTAGATCGTGAACCTCGTAAAGCCGCCATAGCAATATGCTTGATTTTGGAAAGAATCTCAATTAAGGTGAGTAAAACTTTCTAAACTGGGGAGTTTGAAAATTCTCAAATTATAAAGCGTTGTTTGTTCTTATCTGCAAGTAAAATATTTTTAACTGAAAAGTTTTTGATTTTACAAATCATGAAGCACTTGATTGATCGAACATATTTTTCTACTTGTATAAGCTTTTGAAAAATAATACTTTGAAGGAAAATATGCAAGTGTGCATTACCTTGTGCTTGTGTTTAATCATAAGTTCAATTATATGATTTTATATCAAAGGTATCATTTGAACTCGATTGTTGTTATTGATTGTTTGTTATCATATGTCTGTCAACTGTTACTGTTTGTAACTGTCACTGTTACTGTCTGTCTGTCRTTGTCACTGTCTGTCAGGCACGAGTAGTTTGGGCAATCAATCGAGCAGGTTGCCTGTGGTTMTTGCTTGACTACTCGTGGTACCTATTCCCATTTTTCCTGGTCGGGTCGGAGACGACGGCAGGATTTGGGTCGTAGATTGGGTATATTCCGGAATATGACGTACCTTGGGTTTGAATCCCAAAGCTTACGGGACGTTGAGCCTACTGGGAGGGATAAGGTGATTGAGGCTTCGGTCGGGAGTGTCACCTTTCATGGTGAGCGGAAACGTATGGGTCATGTTTGATCGATATTGATTCTACGTTTATGTGAGTTAATCTGGCTTAGAAGTAAGTGTTACGCGTGGGAGGCACTTCTAGAGTCCTTCGGGAGCTAAGTGCTACGCGCGGGAGCCACCTCTAGAGCCGGACACTCACTAATTGGATTGATTGTTTTTGAATGAGACAGCTTTTCCTGTCTGTTCAACTGTTAACTGTTTCAATTGATTTCTTAAAAACAAGAACGAGACAGCTTTTTTTGTCTGTTCAACTGTTAAATATTTCAATTGATTTCTTAAAAAAACAACTTAGCATTGTCTGTTTGTTCTAAATGTGATAATTGGTTAGTTTTTGAGAAAATCTATCGTTTGTTCAATTTTAAAATATTTTAATTTTGAAGCTGCTGACTAGACTTTTGTTAAACGTATGAAAATAGTTTTGCACACCAAGTGCTTGGATTATTTTATGAAAATTATTTTCTAAACTCTTGTCAGTTTTATATTTTAAAAGAAAATTTACATTTAAATTGCTTGTCCTCACTGAGCTCTTTTAGCTCACGCTCTCTTTTGATTTAAAATCAAACTCTACAGATATCGATGATAATACCAATGAAGTTGACTTCGATGTTCAAGGTGAAAACTGACTCGTCTAGAGCTTTTTATTGTCGACTTCCTTTTATTGTGATTTTATGTATATGAATGCGAATTTAAGGTGAGAGTTTTATTTATTTATTTATTTATTTTATTTATTATTAAGGTAGTATTTTATTTTCGGGCGTTACAATAACAACGTTTACAAAGAGCACTACATTRTTCTTTAGAAAGTACGATAGATTAAGAAAAAAAAAACTTCGATTGTATACAAAAAGTATCGCAAAATTCGTCTATAAACTGCAAATTCAAAAATTTGAAATAAAACTCAGATCTTTAACAAAACATAACTTTTTCAATTTTTATTCGTTTTGAATGAAATATATATCAAATTAATCACATTCTCAAGATCTACAATTTAAGATACATATTGTATGTTTTTAGACTTAAAAAAAAATATAACTAAATTAAAAATTGGATAGTAAAAGCATCGCACGTGACTGATTTTAGCACTACAGTACTGTATAAAAAGCACAATGAATCTAGACATAATTGCACTGTGCAATATTTGGAGTGCTTTTTCTTATATTGTTACGGTGCTTTTGAACTATACTAAACACTGCTTTTTTGAATGAAAAAATAATCGGCCAACATCGCCGCCGAGTATCACCATCCCTTCCATCCGAATCAAGAAGGAGGAATCGGCGCCGATCCCCAATGACACCCCGAAGCGACGGGGAGGTGACGGTGAACCGGGCGGAGACACCAAATCAACCAAACCCCCACGCTGCCGGATTTTTCCTCGCAAAAATCAATAGCCACCAAATCGCCCAACTTTATTGAATCGCTAGACTAATCAGTTTTCTTATGAAGTGGACCGCCCTATGAAAAGACCTAATAAGGCCGCCCAATGGCCCAATAAAATGCAACTAACATCCCAAACACAACACTTCGAAGGAGAATTAGAAAACTAAAGAGGAAGAAAAATATGGTTGAAGAAACTGAGAGAATAGCGGCCACCGCCATGAAAGAGGAAATAGAGAACTCAACATCAATGGCCAAAAACCACCACATCGCCGCCGGAGGGGGGGAATCGGATGCGGAGGAAGGAGAAATCATCGGCGGAGATTCGGATGATCTGGAGAAGGCGATTGCGGCGGCGGCCCCACAGAGGCACCCCTTGGAATATTCATGGACATTCTGGTTTGACAATCCTTCTGCCAAATCCAAACAGCAGACCTGGGGAAGCTCAATTCGCAATATTTACACCTTCTCCACCGTCGAAGGTTTCTGGGTCGCTGCCCTCGCAGGAGCCTCCATTGATTTGAACTACTGCCGCGCCCGGTCCCCGCCGTCCCTCAGGAATGTCAGCCGCACGCCCGTCTTGATGCCCATGTCGGGGGGCAGCGAGCCCTGCCCCCGTTCCATCCTGTCCAGAACGCCGGTCGCGTCTTTGGGTTGGGCCCCCGCGGATGCTCCGGCGTCGGTTTGCTGGGGTGGCTTCTTGCGGTGGTGGAGGATCCTGTCCAGATCGCCGGCCGCGTCTTTGGGTTGGGCCCCGCGGCGGCTCCGGCGTCAGTTTGCTGGGGTGGCTTCTTGCGGCGGTGGAGGATGATGACTACGGCTAGGAGCGCCGTCAGGGCCACCGCCACTAGTATAGCTACGATGATTATTGGGTTCAAATGAGATGGGGATTTGTCAGATTTAATTTGGGGGAGAAATGGAAGAGAAGATACGGGATTTTGGGTTTAAATTGATTCAGAGCATTATGTGAAATTACATAAATATCCTTTCTTACCATATATTTAATTTAATAAAATTAAAAAAATAGAAAAAATCTGGTCCACACACATGATTAGATCTAAGGCCAAGATGAGTCCCTAGGTTTACATATAATGACGGGGTTCTCATTTGAACCCAATTCTCTCTCTCTCTCTCTCTCTCTCTCTCTCTCTCTCTCTCTCTCTCTCTCTCTCTCTCTCTATCTATATATATATATATATATATATATATATATATATATTATATATATATATATATATATATATTTTTTTTTTCTTTTTCTTCGTTGCATCAGCTTATTGGTTGTACTTATAATATCTTTTTTCTTTCTTTAGCAAACTTATTAAATAATTTTTAAAATAAAATTATAAATTTTTTTATTCATATTTTTTTTTCATTTTGTTTATATTATTTTATATTTCTTATAATTTTTGGTTTTTTTTATATATTTATACTTAGTTAATAATTTTCTATAATTTAATGTTAAATTTTTTTTATAAGAAAAGTAAATTTATTTGATATCATTTGACATATTTATATTTTGATTTTACATCTACAGATTTTGTAGATTTATAAACTAAATATTTAGATTTATTTATGTATTATACATTTTATATTTATATTTTATTTTTCAAACTTCTTATATATATTAATAATAATTTTGTAATTGATATTATTTTTATCCAATTTTATTTTCTATTTTTCTGGATTTTCATTTTTATTTTAATTTAATAATTTTGTAGAATCTAATTATGAGCACTTTAAATTAATTTCCCAACACATTTATTTTTACGTTTCTAATTTCTAGCGGCTATCATCGTTGGCCCTTATTAGCTAATAAAAGAAGCGAAATTGTAGGGCAGTTTTTGCATTAATTAGGGGATTTGTTTTAGAAAAAATGACACGAATACTCGTTGTAAATAAATTCATAATTGGTGGAATTTTGTTTTCTTTCCTAGAGAACAAGAAGTAAATAAATTCATTGGTGGAATTTTGTTTTCTTTCTAGAGAACAAGAATTACTTGATTGTAGTAGGGATACGATCCTTGACAGAAATACATGCAGGCAAATATAGGATATTATACTCTACCTTATATGTGAACTTAGTGTCAGTTATAGGTTTTAAATCTAATTAAATGGATGGATCAGGTTTTTTATGTATTGTATTACAAAGGGTTTATCACAAGAAAATATAAAAAATATTTGTGATAATTAAAAATTCTTATATAAAATGAAAATTTCAAATGATGTGTTCTCAATCATTGTCTTGTACATGTCTAATTTATTTATTAATTATTATATTATTAAATTTTTGTTTTTCTTGTTTAGAATCAACTCATTAATAATTTTATTTACATACTTATAAAAATTTAAAAGAAGTCACATTCTAAACCTGTGCCATCTCTATTTAGCCATCTCTGTTTATTAATTATTATTACGTTATTTTGTATTTTAATGTTTAGATTAAACTCATTAATAATATTACATACATACTTTGAAAACCTAAACGTAGTCATACTCTCAACTCGTGTCGCATTGTACCGATGTCTAATCAATATTTAATAATAATAATTTATTATTATTATTATTATTATTATTATTATTATTATTATTATATAATTTATGATTTTATGTTAGATTTAGTTCATTACTAATATTTAGTTACATACTTAGATTATTTCAAATAAATCTTAATTTACCTATATAGAATATTTAAGATTACAAAATAAAAATTATATTAAATTTTATTATAAACACTACTTATTTAATATTTCATATATTTTTTCAATAAAATTATATCTTATGTAATTTATATTTTAATTAAAATAACTAACTTAGATCTTTTTTACTAATTTTATATGACTTAATTGTATTTTTTTATTAGGATAATAAAAGAAAAATATTGAATTAGACAAAATATAATAAAAGAAAACATTAAATTGGAAAAGATATAATAAAACGAAAAGATTCAATAGGTGAGATATGATGAAAGCAAAATATTATAAATTAAGTAGGTATTAAACTTGTATGAAACCTAAGCAACCGAAAAATCATAACTTTTTATTTGTCAAACGAACCATGCAAAGCAGACACACACATATTATGCGGGATTCGAAAAAGAGTAATATTCATTAAAAATACCAAAAGAATAATATTGAAAGTGGTACATACAAATCATAACATTATTTGTTCTAATTACAGTAATACTGATATTCACAATTAAAAATCTTGTAATTTTTTTACCATGAGTCACGAAATTAGTTGTGATATATCAAGAACATTGTTTTTTCTAATTACAGTAAGACCGATTTTCAGAATAGAGAATTTTCAATTTTTTTTTAATTACTTTGAGTCACAAAATTAGTTGGGAAACCCGTAAAAAATTGAGTTTGAAAAAATGTAAAATATACAACACCCGCGTGTTACATGTGAATATTTGATATAAAAAATTAAAATTTATGAGATACTAATAATTTTATTGAAAAAACGTCGTGTATCTAACTTGTAGTATATGTAATATTATTTTATTTTTATTTTTTTCTGCGTAAGATACCTATTTATTTGTATAGATATATAATATGTGTATCAATGCATTATACTGAAATTAGATAAAGAGATTTAAAATATATTTAATATTTATATTCTAGGCATAATAACTTATTATTATTATATTAGTATTAGTACTATGTTATTTTTTTTGTTTCACTTTTTTTTTTTTTGTGTTTGGTATAGCAATGGTTTTTCATATATATATTTAATGTTATTTTAAATTTATTATATTAGAATTAGATAAAAACTTAAGTTCATATTTTTTATATTTATTTAAAAGTAAGATATTGAATTGGGCAAAATATGTTAAAAAAAATATTATAGTAGGTAACATGTAATAAAAGAAATATTGAATTAGGCAAAATATAATATTATGAAAGTATTAAATTAGTTAACATATAATAACAGGAAAAATACTAAATTAGGTTAATATTGGGATCGTATGACACCGAAATACCAATTTTTTTTCCAAAACTAACGAAGCATGGGAAACAGACACATAGGATAGGAGGATTTTGCATTAATATATATGGGAAATTTGATTAAAAGCATTAGAATTATATAATAAAAGCACTGCTTATGTAACTAAAATATTCAATAAAGCACTGTTATTGTATAATAAAAACACTGCTAATATATAATAAAAATACTAGTTCGCAGGTTCGCTTATAATGACATGGTTCCCATTTGAACCCACATGCCCATGTATATATGTGTGTATATATATATATATATAATGTATTGTATTTAATATTGTTGATTAATGTACTTATATATTGATATATTGATGTTCTATTTATATATTATTTAATTTATTTGTATATTGATGTATAGTTTTATTTATATATAATGTAAAATGTATTTAATAGTTTTAATTAGCGTGTGTGTAGTTTAATGTACATACCTATTGACAATGTGCATCTTATGCCTGTTTCAATTAGCATTTGTTAAAATTTTTAATATTTGTATTCAAAATTCTGGGATATTTACAATTCTATAAATAGAAAGATTACTCTTGTTTATTATATAATTCATAATCATTTACTTTTTACTGTAGATAATATATTGTATTTGATGTCAAATTATTTTAAAATGTGATATTGTATTAGTTGTATTTAATCTAATTATTTATTTATAAAACTTCATTGGTTAGATATTTAGATTTTGAATTTTACATTAAATGAATATTTGGTATTCAATTAAACAGACCCTTAAGGATTATGATAGTATACTCTTCAGTAGGCAAAAGTAGGCTTGGTTGATTTTGACCAGACAAAAACATAGTTAGTGGTGTAAACGGATAGAGTATGAGTTCCTTAATCTTATTAAGGTAGAGTATGAATAGTACTCGACGGGTAATCCAGTACCCAACGGATAAACTAGTATCCATTATTTATTTATTTATTTATATATTAATTTAATACAATATATAATAAACCTGTATGACATAAAATCTTATATAATATAACATGTATTATATTATATAGCAATTATAGATATACGATAAAATATAATATTATATTATATACTACAATAATTTTAGTATCAATGCAAGAAATAAATAACTACTTACACGAGTTTCGCCATTGTCAAATCTAATAATATATTATATAATACATTATATATTATAACATACTACAAAATACAATATATGTCATATATAATATAATATAATATAATATAGTAAAATTATAATCAGGTATGTGAGTAGAATAATCGGATAAGGTGACGATCAATAAACTTGTACCCGTACCTACCATCCTCCTAGTTGTTAATTGTGTTGACACCTAACTTAGGTGTCAATTAGAGAAAAATTCAAACGACATGTGCCATTTTGGTATAATTTCTAAATATGATGTGACAATTTTGTGTGCATTCACATAATTTCTTTTTTTTTTTTTAATGAAAAAATGGCCTAGGTATAAAATAGAGCTTTTTTTTTTCCCTAGGGTTTCTCTCTATCACTTTTTATCTCTCCCTCCTTATCAGGCGTTTTCTCTCCCATCTCATCCTTTTTTTTTTCGGAATTACAAGATTCTTTTAATTTTTGCTATCGCGCTGCGTTGGCAGATTTAGAGCTTGTTTGGGAACACTTTTGGTATAAAAGTTCATTTATAAAACGGACTTTTGGAAAAGTGTAATTTAGAAAAGTACTTGTGAAAAATGTGAAGTTTTTGGTAAAAATAATTTTAAAAGTTCATTCAACAAAAGTGTAAGAAATGAAATTCAAAAGTCATAAATTATCACTTCTTCAAAATGGACTTTTGAAAAAGTTACTTTTTTCAAAAGTCCATTTTAAAATAACCACCAAACATGTTTTTTTTTTCTTCCAAATGGACTTATTTGAAAAAAGTCCATTTTAAAATGGTTCCCAAACAAGCACTTAATTGTTGGTAATTCTGGACTGGATGTATTGTTGGCAAATTTTTAATTGTTTTAATTCTTGCTATCGCGCTGCGTTGGCAGATTTAATTGTTTTATTGGCAGATTTAATTGTTTTAATTTAATTGTTGGTAATTCTGGACTGGATGTATTGTTGGCAGATTTTTAATTGTTTTAATTCTTGCTATCGCGCTTGCGTTAGTAGATTTTGCGTTTCTTTAATTCTGATTACTAGGTGCGTTTTCATTTTTAATTCAGAGATTTATTTGAGTTTTTTCTGATTTGATTTGTAGAGATTGTTTTTGTTGAAAAAATAAATAGATTTTTAATCCCTCCTATTTGTTAAAGCTGTTGACATCTTGATAGAGCTGTCAAAATGGGTTGGCGGGGCGGGCCAGTCCATAACCCGTCATAACCCACTATTTGGCGGGGTGGGGCGGGCCAACCCAATATGATGGCGGGCCGAGAAAACTCCAACCCTAACCCACCCCACTTTGGGCCGCGGGTTGGGCGGGCTAGCCTGTTAATCTTCCCCCTTTTTTTTTTTTTTTTTTTTTGCATATTTGAATGCAGAATTGAATAAAATATCCCTTATAATCTCTAAACATGAAAGTCCAGAATTTTTTTTTAAGAGATGTCAAAAAAATATAAAGGAAACACAAAAAGAATAAATAAGATTTAAATCTACTCATCCAAAATTTAAATTCATAAACCAACAACCATAATGATTAGTTGCATAATAAGTTCTAATTAGTTTCCATCAAAAAAATCTATAACAAAACAACCTTACAAGTTTATAAAGCCAAAACAATCTTAAATTACTAACAAAATAGAAAAGAAAAAAAAAAAACACATTAATTATGAGTCACTGCATCATCACCCAATCTATCATTTTCTCCATGCAACGGGCCAATCCACCCCCAGTCCGCCCCGCCCCGCCCCGCCAAAGCCAGTGGCCCGAGTGGGCCAGCCCATGTAGGCCCGCCTCTTAACGGGCCATTGAGTTCTAAACTCATACCCCTACCTTATTATTGGCGGTGCGGGCTGACCCAACGGACCAGACCCATCTTGACAGCTCTACATCTTGCTGAGGTGTCAACCCCATAAGCCTCTATTTTCCATTTGTATTTATCTAAATAATCAACAATCTGATGTGTAATTTTGTAAAAAAACCCTAATATTTCCTCCCTTTTATAGTTTTTTGTCTAGGATATAAAATAGAGTATTTTTCCTTTATTTGTCCAAGCCTCATTAAAATTGATTCCTAAACATCCGTTAATTTTTTTTTTCATTTAGCTTTAATAATTACCTACGAACATTCTATATTTTAACTTGATTATATGTGTATTATGTGGTTATATGGAGTGGTTACATGGAGATTGATTGGGTTACATGGAGATTGATTTGAAATTGCTATCCATCTTTTTTCCCATTAAAATCGCTATCCAGGAAGCAATTCTTATATCCTCCAACAATTTATTTATTCTATTTTATTTATTTTTACTTGGTTGTAATGGTTGGTAATAATCGTATTTTATTTTATTATTATTCATGTATTACAGTCAAGAAGAGCTAATGTTTCCATGGTTGAGGAGTCCATGAAGTAAATCAATTTCAATTATGGTTGTCAAAATATAATTGTCTTTCATAGGATTTTCATTTTCATTTCCGTAAGATTTTTTTTTATTTTTTATTTTTAGCAATCATGTTTTCTTTTTTATTGCAGATCTAATGCATGTTTCGGTGTTGAGAGTTGATTACTTCAACATAACATCAGACTGTTGTTTTGAGTTTGATTGATTACATCCGAAGGCATCACAAGCATTACGTCAGAGTTAATCAGACTTCATCCTTGTTCATCAAAGCTCCTTTGCCTCTTGTGAGTTGGTTCTGTAATATAATTTCATGTATGTAATTCTGAATACATGTTTTTATCAGATATACTCAATATCGGATGAATTGCAGTGGTTTTTGTGAGTGATTGGATTTGAATTGATTTGTTTGGTCATGTTTGGTTGTTGTTGAGGAGAATTGATCAGCCACAGAGATACAAGCCGTTTGTGAGCAGGTGTATAGTGAAGGGTGACATGCAGATTGGGACTATTAGAGAGGTGAATGTGAAATCAGGGTTTCCTGCGACGGCAAGCAAAGACCGATTGGAGCTGTTGGATGATGAGGAACACATTTATAGCATGCGGATTGTCGGAGGGGATCACCGCCTTAAGGTAATTAATTAATTAATTAATAATTTTTTTAGCTCGATTTGTTTCAAGTTGTCATGATTTTTTGATTAGAACTCATGTGATTGCTACTATTGTTTTGGTGTATAATCATGTTGTGCCTTTGGGTTGGTTTATCATAAGAAGCCTGTAAAAATTTGTTTAAAATCAGCTACATTTTTGTATATGAAATACAGAAATTGGAGATCTTTCAGCTTTTGTCTTGGATTTATTGCTTTTTTCCCCTTTCTCATTCTGTAGTCTTTTTTCGGATTGTGAGGATATATAATTTTATAAGTTTCAACTAAACCAAAATATGAATTATGTCTCTGTATATATACTTACAGCAAAGGAGGCCTCGCGCGCCGCTAATGTTAGAATATCCGAGCAAATAACGACCCCACGACATTCTCTCTCTACGGCACTCTTGGCGTCCTCGATCACATTGTACCCCTCACGGAATTATAATAATAAAGGCTTAACAAACCTTTGTCATTTAGTGTAATCAAGAGAAAACAAAACAACCATCTTTCCAGTCCTACGTAAGCCATCCGTGAGACTCATGAAGGGGTTTCTCGCATGATATTGGTTTCCACTGCTCCAGGATCCACGGCACTTAAATTTCAAAAATGGCCAGAAAACCAACAAATCAATAGGAAAATTAATAAAAGCACACCAGAGGACCGAGTAGGAAAATAAGTGAACAATTAATTAATACAAACTTTCTGCAAGTAATTTCACAAAAAGAAAAGCGATAATTACTACCCCTAAGGTTTTACTTAAAACCCCAAGAAATTTTCAAAGTTGCCAAAAAATAAATAAAAAAGACTTGAGGTTTGAATCTGCCTAATATTTAAGTGGGGTATCGTAATATTTTTATGAGTGTAGACAAATTTAAACCTTTTCTTTTTTATATAATTTTGAAACTTCTCAGTTTTCTTTTTGTTTCTCTTGGGATGGTTTTTGCAATTATCCCAAAACAATAATTATTATAATAATCACGATAATCAAGAATCACGAGTAAGAAGCACGCAAGAAAATCAAGTCAAACAAATTCTCAATTCGGCAATTAAACTAGAATTAAAGAATGTATATTATTGTCATTTAAGTTCATTGTGAATAAGATAGTTGATGTAGTTCACAAAAAAGTGTTTTATAATTTAAAATTAAAACCTTTTCTTTTTTTTTTTTTGACATTAATAATCACTTTCTAAAATAATTTATTATTATAAATTTTACGTTTTTTTATACGTTTCTTATTTATGCCCGCGTAATCGCGGGTTTTTATTAAAATTGATTAAATTTAGTATGGTGAACAGTACAACATAATGAATTTATTAAATTGATTACCCGTGGTTTGATTTTTAAAATCATATATTTTAAGTCTTTATCATATGTGATTGTGTAAAATACTTTTATTTTATTATGTTGCAATGTCGATCTAGAGAGTAAAGAGGCGAAAATGCTTGAAATTCTTTTTATGATTCACAAGTTCAATTTCTATATGTGCATATTTATAGTTAATATTTTACTCATCTTATATTTAAATCAAATATTTTTTAATATTATATTAATAATTAACTTTGTGAAATTAATAATTTTTAATATATTTTATATTTTTATATTTCTTTTCGATATGCTCGATTCAAACTAGTTAGTCATAATAGGTTATACCTTACCCTACTTCAATTCTCAGGTGCCTGACGAGTAGCCCGACCCGTCCCTAAATATAATTCAAACCCACATTATAATTGGACCGGCTAAAAAATTGACTCTAGACACTATATTATTAATGTGATAATATATATATTCTGCTTTAGACATAAACTCTCTTGGTTTTGTTTTAGGAAATTATAAATATTAAATACATGAAATTCACTTGTCGATGTGATAGTTTTGTTCTCTGAAACCTTCATATATATAATAACTAAACACATTGGAATTTGAATTTATTAGCATTGTATTGTAGCCTATGTTATACAATAATTTTTTATTTTATTTTTATCTCAAATAAAAATAATTAACTTTGTTGTATTAAAATATTTAAATAAGTTGCACACACACACACACACACACACACACACACACATATATATATATATATATATATATATATATATATATATATATATATATATATATTATCATTTAATTATTATTCAAAAATTAAATAGTATTAACAATAAGTATAACCCTGATCATAAAAAGAATTGTTATTAGATAAAAATATTTTGCAAATTATTCAAAGGAATTTACTGTACACAAGAAAATGCATATCTATTTTTTCAATTTATTAACATTTTTCTTAATCAAACCGCACCATCAATGTGCGATTTCAATTTAAAATATTTTTTTAAAAAAATAATTTGTGGAATAAGCACATTGAGCGTGCGCTTCCTGTTTTTTATTTTTTCTTTGTGAAATGTTCACCTTCAATGTGCTATTTCAACGTAATTGTTTTTTTTTTTTTTTTTAATGTGGAATTGCATCTTGAGTTTGCGATCCTATTTTTTTTATGAATTAGTATTATTGTACATTGAACTTAGGTTCTAATGATTTTTATTGATACAAGAACCTAAGTCTTGGTCACATCACCATCACGTACTTACCAAATGGAAATTAATGTTGATTTTAATTAAGATTGTAGGAAATTGGCCCAAAACAATAATTATAAAACCACTAAATTGAACAAAAGTAGATCCTATTCGACTCGTACTATATGTTATTTAAATCAATATGGTTATATCGATCTTTATTTCAATCAAAGCCCACGATCAATCGAGTTCTACCCAACTTTTGGAGGGAATATACAAATTCCTCTATCGTCGAGAAAGAGAAAAACACGATTGCAACAGAAATGTGGATTGCTCCATCCTTTTAAAGGAACAAGTGAACAAACCACCAATGGATTGTCCCTCTCAATGGTAGCCTTGCACTGTGGGCCCGGAAGGCCAACTAGCTCCGGCCACACGGTTTTGTAGTTTGCTCCTATACATATACACACACAAACGAAGCGATATCAGAAAGAAAGTTAACATAATATATATTTGGTAAAATAATCGCCTCAAAAATAATATTTCAAGGTTATTATTATTATTTTACATATGACGATCGTGTATATGGCAAAATATCAGATAAAACATCATGTTGAAACAACTTAGAACCCTAACACTAAAATTAGGGCTCACATATTTTAAAATCTGAAACCCAGCCCGTGAGGGAGAAGGATTACGTACCATGGCTGTCACATTTATTATAAGCACAACGAAAACGAGTCATTTTTGGGTTAATTGTAAGAAAGTGTTGAAATGTGACCTATATATATATCCATATTTATTGGAAATTGGATGGCGTAGAATCAAAATGTTTGAGTTGCCATAATAAACTTATTGGTAAAATCAAATCAAAACTGGATTGATTATATCATTGTATGTTTGATATAACCTTGAGATATCAATCAATATATTTAATTTAACTTGTACAGTTATTTCGGTATTAATGATGAGAGTTGCCTTAATTTCGACTTTCACTCAAATCACATTCTTCTACCAAAGCTTTTCATGAAATTTTCCCTTTAATTTCATAAAACAAATGAATAATTATATTTAAAAAAAAAAAAAACTACTCCTCAGGTTTATTCTAATTATTACAAAAGGCTCTTATATTAATAATTATAAATATCTTATGGAAATTATCTTTATCTTGTTATTTGTGAGTGCACTTTTGAAAAATATATAAACAATTGAATTTATAAATTTAAATGACATATTTGATTTTCTTTTTTTTCGTTTTTGGTTATTAAGCTGAACCTCGTGGTAGTTTTTGTACTAACCCAACAAACAAAACCAAATGTAAAAACAAGATCCATTTTGCATGCTTTTTTCTTTCTTGGCAATATCTCCAATTCCAAGAAAATTTACACATCTTCAAAATATTTCACAAGCAATCACAATTTATTCGGTCAATCAGTTCCTTTAACTACGATCATCACTTTTTTTTTAACTCCTGCATAATCGCACACTGTTTTAATTGTCAACTCTTAAAAATTGATTTTTTCCATCATTGTGTTCTCACGTATTCCCCCCATCGCTTTATATTTACTGTATTTTAAATTCTTGGTTCGCTTCATTCTACTTGTCACGTTTATTTGTTTTAAAAGAGATTGTTTTTTTTTTATTTTTTAATAAAAATTAATTATTATTTTACTAATTTTATTCGTTCTCTTTTATTATTTCACACGTTTAGTTATTTTAAATAAATAATATTATAATCATTGATATTAGAATTCGTAGAGACGAACACCATACTTGTGCAGAAATTTTAAATATTTTTATATCCAACAGATCCATACAATGAACGAATATATTTATACAATAAATAAACGAGATAAAGAATGAAAACCTTACAATAAATCTAAATACGAGTTCAATAATAAGGTATCTACGCAATTAATTCTACTTCATTGTATTCTTATAGTGAAAAAAGTTAGAAAATCTCACGAAAGTTCAAGAACTCTCAATCTCAAAATCATGATTTGTTATGATGTTTTCCAAAAACTCTCTCTAGTTAACTTTTGACTTTATGATATACTAGTTTGGAGATCCGCGCTTACGCAGGCATATCCAGTAAACACATAAAAGCAAAACAAAACAAAAATTAAATTTAAGGTTTTAGTTAATAATACAACATATTAAAATTGTTTACTTGAGGTTTTGGAAAACTTCCTTATAAATAACATTTGCTGTCTTATTAACAATATTAACATTGTTGTCACAACTTAGAAATTTTAATCCTTTACTTTACTTGACTCAAGAGATTGCGACGTAGATTTAATCATGGCTAAAAGTTGGTCTTGGCAAATACAAAACCACATTGAGAGAGTTCGACCCTAACTCTTGTTTATAGTCATTGCAAAGCAAACAATAAGCGAAAACTTACTCTTTTGAAATTTGAACGGAACCCTACTGTTCGACGGGCTCAATGCCATTCGTGGGATGTAAGCCTTCGTCCCAACATTAGTTCCTGACAAAACCTTTGCTTCAATAATGCAATCTCCAAGTTGGGTAACAACTAATCTAGTACCATTGCATAGTCTTGAAGCTTGATCCATGTTTCGAATCAATATAACTAGAACTCCAATTTTTAATTTCAAAATATATTTGGTGATTAATATATCAGTGATATAAATTTTGTAAGACTCCTTTATATCTGGAAAAAAACACACATAAATAATGTATGAACTTGTTAAATACTAACCAATTTATTGGTTGTGGATTATTTTTGGATAAATACATTATTCCGTGGGTAAGATAATTTTTTATTGTGAATCAATTGAATTAGAAATATCATAAAGAGAATAAAAATAATACTACGTAAGACCTCAATATATGTTGTAACTGGATATTTGGAGTTACATAATCTAATTAAGTGAAGGAGAGACAAGAATTTAAATAAACATGCAAAATTATCTTTATCAGAATATGACAAACAAATGCTCTAATTGATTGCAAGTTGGGGTTGAAGACTCAAATCCATTATTTATTGGGATTTCTGAAGATAAAGAAAAAAATTATGAGAAAGTTCTGATAAATTTCTATTTATTATTGGATATGAAAGCATAAATGTATTTTATGTTTAACCTTTTGCAATATTTGAATGTAATGTGTGAGAAATTCTGTTATTGAGAATGAACTCTAAAGTACATACAAACACACATATAAGCACATGCACGCGCGCGCGCGCGCACACACACACACACACACACACACACATATATATATATCCTCTATTTTGTTAATAGTGTTAACTATTAACGTTGACGTGTCGCAGTGAGAGTAATCCGAGGTTGAGGTGTACCAATCAAAAGAGGCCAAAGATGAGGTGTCGGGCTGTGGTTAATACGGGGTTTATTTTGGGATGAGGCCAAAATTTTGACCCCCTATAAATAACAAATTTTTTTTTAAAATTTTTGTTAATTTTCTGTAGCCCACCTTTTTTTCTCCTCCGTGTATTCTTTTATTTCTTCTTTTTTCTTCTCCTTTTCTTTCTCCGATAGTATTTCCTCACCATCCCCTCTCTCATATTTGTACTAGGGTTCATATCATTCCGGCCGCTCTCCATTTTCTTTTCAACACAATTCTAATCAGATTTTTCTAAAACTCGTGATTTCAACGGAAAAGAATAGAAAAAAAAAATCTTCTTCAATCTTCTTCAATTTTCTAAACATCATTGAAGGGATATAAGATTAATATCATTTTTCGATCGAATTTCATCTAATCTCAGTATGATCCTTCCAATCTTCTTCAAAGTTTTTATTGGATTAATGAATTATATTTCATATTTATGTCCTGGATTGTATTATCAGTTTTTTATTGTAATTATCTTTCTCAACCTGCGAATTTAATTCAAAAAGAGATCTGAAAATTTTAATCGAAAGAACCATAGTAAAGGATTTTTTTTCTGGTTTAAAGATCTGATTTTTTTTCAAAAACTTTGGTTCCATCGCATATTTTTATTATGATTTTGTTTAATATTCTTTAGGTTTGAAGACTTGAAAGTTTCTTTTAAAAACTTTGATCGGAAATGATTTATTGATTTAGATTTGTTCGAAATTCAATCGGTTTCAAGATCTGATTTTTTTACTTCAAGGCTGATTCAATTTTGTTTGATTTCCATAGGAAATCTACCGTATTAATCTACCTGGGAAAGCAAAGATAGGAGAAAGGAAACCCGAAAATCAATATCATGCTATTATTTTTATTCGAGGGGAAGCTCTTCAGACCATTGATATGAACCAGGTAAAGTTGAAGAATTCTGAAGTCATTACTTCAATAACACTTATCTTGGTATCTGGGAAACAAATATAGTTTCTTGCTTCTTTTGTAGGATAACTATTTGGAAGAAGCTTTTAAGATGCGCAATCTACCTGAGGAACTTAATCAGGATCATGGGGTGCGACCGCCTACAATCCTAGGTGTTCACGAGCATATTTTCACTGGAAGGTTGGGTATTCGTTGCTATTTCTCTGTCAGTTTGGTATATTTAAGTTTAGTTCTCTAATGTTTCTTATCTTTAATTGCAGTGTGTCATCTTTGGCTTATGTCAAACCAAGAAACAAGCTTTTTTACCATCGGCCAAAGAGTTCTCGCAAGGCCTTTAAAGTATGTTCATTTGTTTTTAATTTGTTAACTCGAGGGGTGTTGTTATATTGTCGCAATGACCAACTAATGATCTGATTTTTTTGATCAATTCCGATTCAAATTTATTTGTTCAGCAGAAGAAATTTATAACTGAAGCAGAAGAAAAGTATGATCAATTATCTAAAGCATTACGATCAATTATCTAAAGCATTAGATCCTGAGCTGTCCATGAAGTATCAGCAAAGATGTGAAGAAGCTACAAAAGAAGGTGACTGCACTGCTAAACTTTGATTTCATAAATAAGTTACACATGCCTTGATATTTTGATTTTCTTTAAAATTAATAATAATAATAATTCTGGTTTAAAGCCTTTAGGTGGGATGATATGTGGTTCTTCTCTTGGAACATGGCACATACCATTTTCATTTAAAGCCACCGGTAATTGAAGACGAGAATGGATATCGGAAGGCATTTTCATTTAAAGCCACTGTAAGATAAAAGTTTTGGTTTTGTTAAGTGGTTCCCCTTTTTTAGATCTTTTTCAAAAAAAATTTCAGATCTGTACATCGTTTTCAAATTTTTCTTTGGATTTCATCGTCTTTGAAGAATGGCCGGAGTTGGAAATTTCATTCACAGAAATGACAAGATTTTCACTTCAAATTTTTATTTGAAGTTTGAAGTGAACGACAGATTGGTAATTTTTTTATATGTATATATACTTTAAATTTTGTGGGATTTCTATTTTAACAGGATTTTAATTTGTGGTTTTTATTATATGTTAGTGGTTATTTATGCATTTGTGTAATATAATTTAGTTAGATTTTCCGTGAGTTTATCTTTTGGTGAATCACACTCTACATTATGATTTTTCTATTTATGTGTGATTTGTTGGTGTATGTTAATCTGGGATACACAATCTTCATTTCAATTAATGTGAATTGAACTTGCACTTTCTATCAAACTGATAATTTTTTTTTTGTTTTTTGATCTTGGAAATCGAGGCAGCTGGATCTGTAAGATTTTTTCACCCACTGATATTTAATTTCAGAATTTGGTTTCTTTTGCCTGATTCTATCATTTTTATATCTGCTTCGGTTCTTCAAGATGATGAAACAAAATTTCTTTTGCCTGATTCTATCATTTGGTTTCTTTTACCTGATTCTATCATTTTTAACTACTATCATTCTTAGTAGTTAATTAACTTTTCTTCTCCGATCTATTTGCAAGATGGTGAAACAAAATTTTACCAACTAATTGATTTGGGTTGGGTTATTAATCCCGGTAATTATTTTATCTATATTACGCATTAATCTTTCATGAATTGATTTTTTAAAATCTCATTTTCTTCCTTTCTTCATTCTGATATTTTTTTTTCTTTTGTAATTCACAATTCTTTTAACCAGATAAATTGTTTATTTCTACCTTCTTAAAATTCATTGATCACCCCTAAAACCATGATATTATAAGATCTTTTCTTTCCTTGGCAGTTTAAACTTTTTTATTTATAAAAATTGACTTTGCAGTCGATCCCTAATTTTCACTATTTTGTATCGTTTGAGTTCTAGCGTGAATTATAATTGATTTGATTTTGGTTTATCGATTAGTAATGATTCTAGATTTCATGATTGAAAAGGTCAAATCGATATGTTTGTCGATTGAAATAAAAATCAGTACCTGAAGGCGGATTCTTCCGACGGAAAGGTGGGTCTAGGTTATATCCATTCTGCATGTATTCAATTCGTCATGTATTCTTCCTATCTATAATCTTCTGTTTTTTTGTTTTCTTCCTTCAATTTAAATTTTTTGTTGGTTCTTTTTTTGTAATCTAATTGTGGAATATTTGATTTTCATCCCAAATTCAATGGTTTTCTTTTTTTCCGAATTTGTTCAAACTAATTGTTGGTTCTGTTCCCAAAAATCAAACGATCTGCAGATCTTATCATTGGTGATTTTTTTTTTTAAAATTGATTTAAGCAAATGAATATTAGTGGCTGTTTTATTTATTTATTTTAATTTTGAAGCTTTCTGCTAAAGTTTTATTTTAATTTTGAAGCAAGTGCTCTTTGATTTTCCGCTTGACAGGAAGCAGCCGGGCACCAAGTGTTATCTGTATTTGTGGAGATTGTCTAATACCCTCAAATAAAATACTACCGTAATAGTAATATAAATAAAACTCTCGCCTTAAATTCGCTTTCATAAACATAAAATCACAATAAAAG
Source organism: Phtheirospermum japonicum (assembly GCA_014905375.1). Taxonomy (NCBI): domain Eukaryota; kingdom Viridiplantae; phylum Streptophyta; class Magnoliopsida; order Lamiales; family Orobanchaceae; genus Phtheirospermum; species Phtheirospermum japonicum. Next base: position 49,894 of record BMAC01001484.1, read on the forward strand.
GAAGTCGACCAAAGAAAGCTCTAGACGAGTCAGTCTTCACCTTGAAAATCAAAGTCAACTTCATTGGTATTATCGTCGATATCTGGAGAGTTTGGTTTTAAAACAAACGAGAGCGTGAGCTAAAAGAGCTCAGTAAGGACAAGTAATTAAAATGTAAATTTTCTTTTAAAATATAAAACTGACAAGATTTTAGAAAATAATTTTCATAAAATAATCCAAGCACTTGGTGTGAAAAACTATTTTCATACGTTTAACAACACTCTAGTCAGCAGTTTCAAAATTTAAATATTTTAAAATTAAACAAACGATAGATTTTCTAAAAAACTAACCAATTATCACATTTAGAACAAACAGACAATGCTAATTTGTTTTTTTTTTTGAAATCAATTGAAACATTTAACAGTTGAACAGACATGAAAAGTTGTCTCGTTCTTATTTTTAAGAAATCAATTGAAACAGTTAACAGTTGAACAGACAGGAAAAGTTGTCTCGTTCTTATTTTTAAGAAATCAATTGAAACAGTTAACAGTTGAACAGACAGGAAAAACTGTCTCGTTCAAAAACAATCAATCCAATTCGTGAGTGTCGGATACGAAACTCTAGAGGTGGCTTCCGCGCATACCACTTAGCTTCCGAGCCAGATAAACTCACATAAACCTAGAATCAATGTCGATCAAACATGACCCATACGTTTCCGCTCACCATGAAAGGTGACACTCCCGGCCGAAGCCTCAATCACCTTATCCCTCCCAGTAGGCTCAACTTCCCTTAAGCTTTGGGATTCAAACCCAGGGTACGTCATATTCTGGAATATACCCAATCTACGACCCAAATCCTGCCGTCGTCTCTGACCCGACCAGGAAAAATGGGAATAGGTACCACGAGTAGTCGAGCAAGAATCACAGGCAACCTGCTCGATTGATTGCCCAAACTACTCATGCCTGACAGACAGACAGACAATAACAATGACAGACAGTGGTAGTTACAAACTGATTCAAGCTTTTTTGTTGCCTACTTATGAAAATGTGTCAAAAATTCAAAAGTTTGCCCGCAAGAGAACGGGGTCGCGCGTAGTTAGGCAACTTGACTCGAGTCGTCTCTCGAGGAACATACAATCGGAATTCTTAAATAGTTTTGTTCAATTTCAGATAACACACACAAATGGGGGTGGGGGGGTGGGGGGGGTTGATGAGTAGTATTTAACTACAAATTTAAAGAACTAAACTAGATTAATTAACTAAGCTAAAATAAATTATCTAATTAATAAAATAAACTTAAGCAATCAATAACTAATTCAATGACTAAGAAGTAATTCAGAAACACCAGTTTAAACTAAACATTCAAGTGAAAAACTGCTAACTGTTGCAACCTTTAGCGCTAACTGTTGCTGCCTGCAACCGTTAGCACTAACGGTTACTGCTAACTGTTGGTCCAACCGTTAACAGTAACAGTTAACAGCAACAGTTAACACTAACTGTTGGTAAAAACTCAACGTAAACTGCATACGTAAACTAATCTCCAACCAACAGATAAACCTAACTAATTATAAACCTTAATTTAAACCTCTGAAACTGGAAATCTAACTAATAAATTAAACTAACAGATTGCATGAAAATCGAATTCTAAATAACTAAAACTAACCGCTAAAGGTTGCTGTTAAAGGTTGGAGTAACCTTTAGCTGTAACCTTTAACAATTCTGAACTAACAAACTATGAACCTGCATGCATAAACTAAACTCAAGCCAACATAATAGCACACATCCAATATAAAACATGAATTACGGAATATAAACTAAGATCGATCAACCAAATAGTTCAACAAATCCAAACGAAGCAACAATACGAACATAAACGAAGCAATATTCTAACGTTGAAAACTAATGATGAAAAACTAAGAAACTTGAATAAACGTTCAAAGTACTCGTTTAAAGCTACTGGAAATCGTAAGATCTTCGGCTATTCCGAAGAGAGGACGCAGCGAAACAGGACTCCAATGGATGAATCGACGTTGAATGGCTCGAGAACTCGTAGTCGTCGACTCCTCGTCGTTCCTTGATCGTCGCGTTTTGTAGTTGTTGTCCGTCTTGAAACCCTCGGATTATCCTCTGAAGTTAGGGTTAGAAGGCGTACATGCAGACCTAGCTACCCGAAATTCGGATTAAAAGAGGTATTTATAGGGTTTTTCTGTGATCTGGGCCGAAAAGCCTGTCTGCTGCATTCTGGGCCCCGCTAACGGTTGGTTGCTAACGGTTAGAGCAACCGTTAGTAGCAACCGTTAACCTCTTTTCTGTCTTTCGGGCCTGTTACTGATGGTTAAGGCTAATGGTTGGTATTAACGTTGGTATAACCGTTAGGGGTAACCATTAACTCCACGAACTTGCTATTTTTCGCCGGAAAGTTCGATCTTCACTTCTC